>NLAU01000824.1:22192-37750 GCA_002370875.1 Metschnikowia arizonensis
TACTACTACTCTACTACTACTCTACTACTACTCTACTATTATTATTATTGTTAGATTTTTATAAGTACCTTCAAAACTTTGTTTATTCGTGGATAGATTCTCAGAAAGAGGAATCCTTGAGTCTTATATAGAAGAGTGGGGCATCTGTACATGCCCCCTTGTTACGTCCTAATCTTTCAACTTGTGTTTTAGTATATATTGATATACAGGGATAAGTAAGTTGTACCTTACAAGACCAAAGTCCTAAGTCGGGGCCGCAGCCTCGTCTTATACTATTCTCGTCGTCGAGAGCCGGTACAGCCCTATTGTCTAGCTATAGTCTGCAGGTCCCATTCATCCCGGGCATGTACGTCTCTCACTTATCTGCATACAACATATCCACGAAGTACCTTGTCTCCGTACACGCTAGGTACTCGTTGACATAATCCGAGCGAGACAATTCCGGTGAGAGTAGGAAGTGGATGGATTCCTTTCCCACTTGTTTGGCAATCCACGTCTGATCGCACATCGTAGGTGATTTTTACTCCCATGGGTCGTGTGATACCACGGGGGATCTGACAATTATTATATTATTATTTAGTACTGTAGTGTGTGAGAGTGAGTGACTGTAGTCAGTCCCTACTACTCCACTAAGACCAACACCCAGGCCAAGTCGCGACTGACCGAAGGCTATGTCAAAATACTGACTATGAAGTCTATCAATTATATTAAGCTGAAGTTTTATTACTACTGGTGTGAAGGTAGTACGAGAAGGTGAAGTGAAGAACTACTACAAGAACAAGACTGGTAGTTTGTACTGGTACTATTACTACTGACTACTCTAGTACTACTCTAGTTTATTCAGATCCAGGTTTTTTTGGTAGTAGGTGATTTTATTCTTACTCTTAGTCATTGAGTCTAATTTAACAGTAGCTATAAACATCTCCAAATAAACGTCTGTATGGTTTAGATGATTATGAGGTAGTGCCTTTACGTGGTTTTGGATGATTTTACATTGACATTCCGAGAACTGTACAGTACTGCTACTTTTCCTTTGAACTACTACTAATCTATATAATGTAGTTAAAGAGTTAATTTCATGTGCCCACCCATAAAATTGCGATCCTGCATATACCACATTGGTAAACTAATTTGTATGAATTTTAACCTTATCCTTTCAATTAAAAAAATATCCTTAATAGGGCAGATTAAGGCTATAAATGAATTGACCTTCCCCTTCAGTGACATTTTGTGTTTTGTTGAGTTGTTGTTTTCTCTTGTCGTTATTGACTAGTGTATATACCTTCAAGAATCTCAAAAAAAAAAACCTCAACAAGTGTCTTCAGAAATCAGTAAGCCCGTGCCTCTCCTTAATACTTGAGCATGCCTCCTCTTCGTCATGACCAAATCATGTCTTGACAGGAAAAGATTCAAATATCACAGGTGATTTGTGATAGCACTTGGAACTGATCAATTGAATGGTTTGCATTGACTCTTATTTCAAGTTCATAATGTTCCAATGAGGCAATGAGACCGTCAATAGCAGTTTCATATCGAGAGCTTTGTTGCTGTTAAATCGTGGACTGTCCAAGTATTCCCTACCACTTTGGTTATTTGACGACTAACAGGGAGCTGTGAAACAACTCAACATGAAAACAACGAGTTAAGGCTTGAACTGCTCGATCTAGATGAATTGGCTGAAACAAATTGCCTTTTTTGAAAGTGCTCTGTAAAGATTGTATGATCAAACATGGGGGAGCCAAGCCTGTCGCGTACACTCTAATATATGACACCTTCAGGCCTCAGATTTTGAAAACAACCACTTAAGTCAATCCCCAAAAGCATTAAGCTCTTGTAAAAATCAAGTCTATGGAAGAATCTTGAGCTATGAATTTCAAAATTTATCCAATCCCATTGAAAGACTCAAAATTCAACGACTCCTCTAACTCAGAGAGAAGCCTCCCAAGGGCAAGCCCAATAGATCTCGTTGCTTTGATCCACGGACTTGAAAACTGCATGAGCTTCTCCAATCACCTTATGAATGACCTTAATCATATTATCAATCGTTTTATCAATCTTAATAATCTCCTTAAAGTACACAAGATACTATCAGATACTAATCATATCTAGAAACCCTAAAATGACTAACTGCCCTTAACCATAGTATTAGATTTCAGCTTCTTATATTGTATCAGATTGTATCAGATTGTATCAGATTGTATCAGATTGTATCAGATTGTATCAGATTGTATCAGATTGTATCAGATTGTATCAGATTGTATCAAATTTCCCTCAGATTCTCAGATTCAACTTCTCATATTCTATCACACAGGTGCAAATCTTCACTCATCATTCATTGAATGCATTCTTTTAGCCCAGAATTAACGTCCACTAAAATTGAGATGATTTAGTTGGGTTGCAGCCAAGGTCATGTGACACGGGCGCGACATTTCTGGCAGAGTGTTTGCGCGTTAGCTCTTCTTTTTTTTCCGAGTCCCTTTTTTTTTTTTTGTTTTTTTTTTTTTGTTTTTGTTTTTCCGTTTTGTTTTTTTTTTTTTTTGCATTATTTTTCTTTGAACAATATTGTTACACCTTCTAACTTCATCTTACCCGTTTGGGATCTGCAAGCCAGAAACTTCCTGCCATAAACGGTGCTTTCAAACGTTACACCATCAACGTGGATTAACGAGACCATCAACGTGGATTAACGAGACCGTCAACGTGGATCATTCAAACGAGGACCATTAACGCGGCTGAAGCCTGAAGCCTGAACCTGAACCTGAATCTTGAAACGTTCACCTTAAATTCTGCATCCTTGAACCTTGCAGTGTTGAACCTTAATCGCTGAAGAGTGAAAAGAAGTGTGAATAGTAACAAGAAGTGTCAAGTCTGAACCTTGAAGAGTGAACTAGAGCTACTAGAGTCAGAACTAATAGTCGGAACCTTGAAGTCCCTTATACCTTCACGTTACTCCTTCATTTCGTTATAAGAAACATTAACCGGCTTGTTCACTCACTAAAGGCTCCAACACAATGAATGTCCCCTATAATTTCCTGAAAATGAACCATTTGGATGGCTTCGATGATGCCAAATCAAAACCTTATCCTTTACAGATGTATGGTCAAACGTCACTGGGAAGCCCAGGTCCTTCGTCTTATAACATCGGTACGCCGCTGCCCCCTTTAACATCTTTGGCGTCACGTGTGTTGGCCAATAATGGAAACTCATTGATAGCGCCGTCGCCACTTACCATGTCTCTTCATAGTGGCACGGGGCAATACTCTGTTCAACATCAGCAAATTCCCCAACATCAGCATGCATACCAGCAATTTGATTACCAGAAATCCGCCTACGATTTCCATGATACAGATGCGCGCCACTTCCTGGAGAACGTGCGAATGAGCCAGGTGCAGAATGGCCAGAAACGTCATCTGCTGAGTCCCCATCAGCTACACATCAGTTTGAGCTCCGTACAGGAATCACTGCTTCATCATCATCACCACCAACGTCTTCTTCAGCAGCTGCAGCTTCTGAATGGCCATCTGCAGTCTCTGCAGAGTCTACAGCTGCAAAATATTCAACAAAATATGCTGCAAAATATACTGCAAAATATTCAACAAAACATTCAACAAAATATGCTGCAAAATCTACTGCAAAATATTCAACATCAGCAGCAGCAGCAACAACAACTGCCGCAACAGCAACAGCAACAACAGCAACAGCAACTGCAGCAACTGCAACAGCAACAGCAACTGCCGCAACAACAACAACAACAACAACAGCAACAGCAACAGCAACAGCAACAGCAACAGCAACAGCAACAACAACAACAACAACAACAACAGCAGCAGCAGCACCAACAGCAACAGCAACAGCAACATCAACATCAACAACAACAACATCAACAACAGCAACAGCAACAACAACAGCAGCAGCATCTTAAATTATCCCCACACAATTATTCAGTGGGTAATGGAGTGATGGGAAATGCGATGCACGTAGGAAATGGAGGTAGTATGCAGTCGGGGCTCCAGGCATCCATGCAAATGCAAAGAAATACCCCCAATGGAGTCCATAGCGGACAAGCGTTTCAGGCAGATCAAGATCTCGCCCAGCAGAATGCGCTAAGAATTGCATCCAAATTGCTTCCCCCTAATTTGGACGATGGACTGAAGAAAAAACGTGGCAGACCCAAGAAGTTGATCTTGGATCCATCCACTAATCAGTACATTGACTCGTCGCATAAAAACTTTAAGAAACTCAATAAGATATTGAAGCAGGCCATGGAAAGTGCAGACCCAAAGGATTCGACATTTGGCAAGAATAGCAAGTTGGATCTCATGAACGACCAGGCCTTGAAGCAGTTATTGGAGCTGAAGGACCGGCGAGGCCGTCCCCGAAAGTTCCCAATAGAGCAGACGGGTATCACCATCAAAGGGATACGCGTGTGTGGTACCATGAAGGGAAAGAAGAAGGATACATTGGCAGCGGATTCCGATAAGGTGAAAAAGAAGCGGGGCCGACCCAAAAGAGAAGTGGATGTACAGTTATCCACCACTGCATAAGAATACAGTCATGAACCAAGTCATTGCAAGTCCATTCTTCCCAACTTTCAAGCATGCAAGAAATGCATGCCGAGTAATATATTAGAGATAGAACATATAATACACAATTGGCTCGCCAAGGGTCAGAGTAGACTCTTGTGCAATAGTGAAGTTGTCAGGACAAGCAAAAGTAGGCCAATACAGTGTAATAGAGTAGGAATTGATTCCTAAGGTATCCTGACTATGCTAGGGAGCGTAGACCCGTACATCTCTAGAATTAATTTCTCTATATTCGTGTTAAGTAGGCTTTGGGTTCATTTGTTGATGAGTAGAAGGGCTTATATGCAGTACACCATAAAGAATGATCAGCAGCGAAGAATAAATGAGCTCAGCAGCAGCTCTTATTAAATTACATAATTCCTTGAGACTATTCGCCGGCAGGATGTCACACTACTCTTTACCTATAATGAAGTTCACAGGAAGACTGCATATAATAACACACAATAAGCAGAGCCACAAGACTGGTAATAGTAATAATATGGATGAATTGAAGAGTATTGTAGCTCGTGAGGTAGTGATTTTAACGGACCGAGGTTTTCTATATTTTACACAAGCTACGGTGGATGCTTGTATGCAGGATTCACCAAATACGAATGAGTAACCAGCATTCCGAAGCTTTTCATAGTGTACAAGGGGAATGTGTACGAGCAAATAGGAAGGATTGGATGGAGTTGCCAATAACCTTTTCTGTTGAAACTCACCAGCACTGAGGTGTATGAATCAAGTTCAATTAGCTATCTTCCTATTTCCCTAGAAAGCAATGTCCTGACAGGGTGAAGGCTTACTCCAATATAAGAGAGCTAGCCAAGTTTATCTCATCAAATTTACACGAGTATACTCCTATAAAGAGAGCCACTCACATAAAGACTTTCCTAAGAGAGACAATGACAATAGTAACCTAGGTATTAGAAGTAATGAGCTACTAAGGTCGTCTGGTAGACCTGGCTAGTCTTGGATAGTCTTGGATAGTCTTGGATAGTCTTGGATAGTCTTGGATAGTCCTGGATAGTCTTGGATAGTCCTGGATAGTCCTTGCTAGTCCTCGCTAGTCCTCGCTAGTCCTCGCTAGTCCTCGCTAGTCCTGACTAGACCTCGCTAGTCTTCGCTAGTCCTAGTCTACTACTTACCTCTAAATAAGGTCCTCCACTATTCCATTCACCATACTATTACCAATTTACCCATAGTCAGTCAGCCTTAATCATGGAGTAGCGCGCGTGCGGCCCAGAAGCCATCCCTAACGCACTTCTTGGCCACTTCCACCGCGCACGCGCACTACAAATGAGTATCTGTAAAATGGTGATTAATATATCTTTTGGACTTTTGAGGGAGTAGTACGCACACACCCTTGCATGTTGCGCGTTATACTTATATTTGATTATACTTTGTATGCGCGTAATGTGGGGACATGTCAGCTGATGTGTCGAATTTGATTTGATTTGTAGAGGGGCTTAGTCATTTATTTCTAATATGGATTCTAGGGTTTCCTGATAGACTGATAGATATCAATACTAAGACCGGCCCTTTAAAAGACCTAAGAGGGACTGTGTTTATCCACTTGTAGGCTGTTAGCCTAGTGCCATGTAATAGATCTAGTCATGTTAGTGTTAGGCTATTGAGCAACCTGCATATATCCCCTCCTGCATCCTGAGGCTTGCTCTCACAGAATGCGGTGCTTCAACTTCAACACTTGAAGCTCGTTTCCTATCAACACTCTTTACCTTCCAACACATTTATCTACACTTACTTCTAGACTTCTCGTTCTAGACTTTTCGTTCTAGAATTCTGCTCTTACTTGAGCTATATGCACTCCACCAGCTTCTCCCCCTACTTTACTGAATACACTCTCTTATCAGCGTCATCATAGTGATCGATTTGTTATGATCACGCCTATATCCATTCTGCGTGCTGCTATAGCCACTGCGATTCTTCACCCTTTACAACGCTCTGAAAACTCCCAATTAGCCATTAACAATTCCGACCATTTGGTGCTTATAGAGCCCAAGCTTCCACTTCTACATCAATGTATAAATATTTTGGGCAAAACGGCTGATGCTGAAGAATGTGACTCCGACCTTAATCCAACTAATTCAAATTCAATTAATTTGACTAATCCAACTAATTCAACTAATCCAAGTAATCCAACTAATCCAACTAATCCAACTAATCCAACTAATCCAACTAATTCAACTAATCCAACTAATTCAACTAATCCATTCAATCCATCCAATCCATCCAATCCATCCAATCCATCCAATCCACCAATCCATCCAATCCACCAATCCATCAAATCCACCAATCCTTCCAATCCTTCCAATCCTTCCCCTCTGGTCAAAATCGATCCAGACTCTACGGTCTCCCTGAATCCCCTCCCTCAAGTCTTCCCTCCCAAGTCTTCCCAAACTGAATTCTTATCGTCGTCCATTTTTTCCGTGACCCCAATCTTTCAAATCGAAAACCTTGAACTGCTAGGTTTCCAGCTCTTCCTGCGCCTCTATATCAATGATAAGGAAAACCGCTTCAATTTTGGCCGTATCCAGGATCCTCTTATTGTCTCCCATAAATGGCTGCCAATACAAACTGCCAGTCGAGACTGCTATCTTGGTGTATTGTTAAATACAGGAGAAGTGATCATTTTGCTGAGGGAAACCCTCGACTTATCGAGCTATACTGTGAAATTTCGCACTTTTACCGCATTGTTGGACCAATTGTGTTTGTCTGGAGATCGCTTAACTGCTGACGGAGATATCATTGTATCGGGTTCTCACTTCTCCGAGTTAAGGCTCACCGACTTCTCTTTCGGCGAATTTCAATCCCAACCGGCCCTCTTCTTAGCTCACGAGTCCGGTGATATCTCCGTCCACCTGCTTACTCCGGACTTGCCCCACTTGCACCGCTTTGCGTCTCAAGGCCTAGTGGTGTTACTGGCCTGGTCTAAGGGTGCGCTCTACTACGTGCTCTCTGACAACTCCATCTACCGCTATAGTTATCATTCGGAAATGGGTCACTGCATTGGATCCGGCCCGGTCCAAATCAAGCCGCCTTCCCGCTTCTTGGTGTCTAATATTGTGCCTGTGAAATCGCTACTTGTGGTCACCGATACTGCATCCATCCACATTGTTGGCTTGGACTCCCCAGTCTCTGAAAAATTGCCCTATAATTCCGTGGTGTGTGGGCTTCCCATTGTTGAAACGGCAACAGATTTCTTAGTGTACTTGCTGTTTGAAACTGGTCATTTTGCTGTGGCTCATTTCGACATCTCCATGAGCCGCCTCTCTGTATCTGCCAAATGTCACATTTTGGAACTGTTCTCAAACAATACCTTAAACCGGTACCTGGGAGTGTTGGCCAAGGAACAGGCACGGGCTCCATGGCAAGAATTCGCCCCATATTTGGATAATTCCGCCCTGGGAAATCTTACTGTGCATGGAACGACCATTATGGCCGGCTATTTTTTGGTAGTGTACAGTTTGGCGCCGAAAAACGTCATCAGCCACGTGATCAAATCCAAACGGGACTATTCCGTAGCTTTTGTGCCCATAAACGGCGGTGAAGATTGTGAAAATCTACTAAGCGAGTCTATTTCTCAGATCTTGTCGTTCTTTTTTCAAACGAAAAATCAAATTCCTGTGGTTGATAAAAAACTCTCAGAATATGACGCTGGATCCATTGCTTCGTTTGGTTTGCGGCTTAATCTATGGAAAAGCTCACAGTTCCAAGACCCCGAAGCCATCCAACTCTCACTCAAGTCAACTCCATCTTTGGATGAGAGTTTGGCTGTCAATTTTAGAAATAACCCTGCAATTAATGAGTTGCAGAAACTCTACGTGTTGAACCAATCGGTGCTAAAGACACTATATGCCCTACAGAACAAAAAGATCCCTAAATCGGCTACGGAAAGTGGGCTAGCGCAACTAATTAACGAGACCACTCAAGCCCAGCGCATGATATCGCAGAAAATCCGCTCCCATTTGGCTCACATCCTCTTGTCATGGTCGCAGATTCAGGACAAGGCATTCTTCACGTCAGACTTTGACAAATTCATCCTACGCACGTACCAGAAACTTGTGCCAAAGCCGTATGAAGTGCCCATTGGCCTGTACGCCTCTTTAACGATTACTGGAGAACTTTGCACGGAAACGTTTGAGGTTTCGCTGGACCAGATTATGGAAAGTGACTTTTTGGACGTGGTCCGCTCGGTATCCGACCACAAATGGCCTCGGTGCTCATCCACGCTCCTCCCGATCTTGGACTTGACCAATAAAACAAACGAATTGGCAACTCATAGTTATTTGGCAGAGTATATTGGAGACTCTTATATAGCCCGGGCTATATGCACCCAGTTGGATTATTGCATTTACACGGGTACTCGAACATTCCAGCTCAAAAAAGGAGTTTAGGGAATTTCAGGAAAGCTGTTTACCTGAACATAGAAAATAAAGGAACTCTGTATACCAGAATGTTCCAGCTCAAAGAGGACTTTACCTATGGGCTATTACGTTTTAGAATAAGTTTACTTATCTATGATCATCATTGATGATTCCTAAAGGAGAGGAATGGAGGTCATCATGAAATTGATGATAATAGGGACTGCGCTATGCCAGCTAGTATTGTGAAGGAAAATCCGAAGTGAAGGCAGCCTTGGAACACGTACACTATGGACATAAGGTTATCCTGCCCCATGTAGTAGGACTCCTATCAACACCGACTATATATGAATATGAGTATTATCAACTATAAATATCAACTATGGAAAATAAAGGAACCAGGAAGAGGCCAGAAACCCTCATCGGAAGAAGCAAAATTCCCCAGCAAAACATGTTGCTCCTTTTCCTTATTCCACACTAACTGTGTCTGGTTCCAGTGGATAAGTTTGCTCAGGACACTTGGTGGAGGGTCAGAAACCTTGGTAATCAAGTAGGCTACCGAGGTCTCAGCAAAGCCATAGATAAGGAGACTGATCCAGGGAAGTCTCCGAATAAGTAAAAAGAACAGCAAACCAAAGCCAAACAAAAGGCCCTCACGTGACTTGATCCACTGTTCCTTTTCCCGGTTGGTGAAGCGCACACGGCAGAAATACGGTAGCAAGAGATCATGCACCATAGACCTCAGTCCGTAATAGGTGGTAAGGAAAAGCACAGAATAGTCCCTGGGCACGGCCTGCATCACCATGAATATGATCACGGCACGATCCGTGCCAATCTTGTCGTTGAGATTGTAAAAGGATAAGAGTCCGAGGATCACGTGACCCACATAAGGCAACTTGCTTAACAAGAACACGGCCACATTAAACAACATTTTATAGCTATGGCGCCCAACAAATGTGGAAAAGTCTTGAGATGAAGTATACTTATCCCGCCATGATTGCACGCTAAACACGCCCTTTTGGGAAGGTGTAGGAGACTCATGTGAAAGTTCCACCAAGTTGACATGGTACTGGTAATCGGGCTTATCCGGGTGTTTTTTCACGTACAACTCATCAATGAACTTCAAACTCTGCAAAAAAATATCATCTAATTGGCTGCTGAAATGTCTGGAAATGGACGTAAAGAATACGCCCAAGTTGAGCACACCAAATTGAAAGTCCCTGAGCCAATTTGCAAGCGACTCCAAAATCCAGCTATTTATAAAAAGACCCACAAAGTTAGCAAATACTCTGACCGCCACGATTGGTGTCCAGAGCACAAGCTGAATTACGATGGAGTATTTAATGGCATCAAGTACCCGGGCATAGTATGCAGACTTGAAAAGTCGAGGATTTTGCAACAGACGATAACTGCCCAAAAGAGCCAACTGTATTCCTCGGAGGATCGCCAACACGGAGAATCCGGGAGGGGGGTTGGAGATGAAAACGGGTGATGCCATGGCGTCTAGATCTTATTAGGAGATCCGCGAGATGCACGCCGCGACACGTGCTTGCACACGTGACACATCAAATGCACATACACACCCGTACACCTCAGGAAATTCAATAAAGGTTACGTGACAACATGTACACAGAAAAAATGTCATTTTTGGGAGAGGGGAGGGATGTACTGGTTTACGGCCTTGGGGTTGCCCGAATTATGAATCCAATTTGGTCACTCTATTTTAAGCTGCCTCACACTGTATATCCTCGGGTATATTTTATAGGGCAGGAAAAGTCCGAGAGTTATCACACCATTCTTACCTTCTCGAGGGTCCGTTTAAGGGTATTTGAGACAATCGCGCGGAAGTGTAATTCCGCACGGATTTTTATGCAGTTTGCGGAAATATAATTCCCACTGGCATATATATAGCAAGGCCTTAAGTTCACAAAAGTCCACATTGTTCAAGTAAAGTTATATGTCTTTAGAAGATCACATCCAGACACCACGGGTTGAGCCCTCGGTTACTACATCCCTTGTTGAAGTCACGGAGATTCTCCTGCGGAAAAGACGTGTTCCGTGCCGTGTATTCCTTAAGAATGAATATGAACAACCATCAGGAAGTTTTAAATTGCGGGGAATTGGGCATATGATTCGGCGGGAATTGGAATCTGCACGTGACGCATCAGGTGACTCCGGAAATGTACGGGTGTTTGCGTCCAGTGGAGGAAATGCTGGATTGGCCGCTGCATATACGCTGAAATTCTATGGCGTACCCTGTACTGTGGTTGTTCCAGAAGTGTGCAGGCCACATATTGTGAGCAAATTGAAGGAGTATGGAGCAGATGTGGTGATGTATGGGAAGTCCATAGAGGAGGCTTGTGTGCAGGCGCAGGAACTCATGAAGTTGTGGACCGAGGAGGAGGAGAAGAAGGCCATCTTCTGCCATCCCTTCGACAACCCCTTAATCTGGGAAGGTCATTCGCAAATGGTGGCAGAAATGATGCTGCAGCTAAGAGAAGAAGACCGGTCACGTGTTCGAGCAGTTGCCTGTTCCGTTGGCGGCGGTGGCCTCTACAATGGCATTGTATGTGGGTTGCAACAACAGCGGTCACGTGCACAATGTCTTTTAGCAGAAACCTATCAAGCCCCAACGCTCCACAGTGCAGTACAAGCAAAAAAAGTGGTGAAGCTTGTACAACCTCAAACGCTTGCCACATCACTTGCATGTTCATATGTTTCTCCTGAAACCTTGGACGTCTTCCACCAGAGAAATGATGTCCTACATATGATGGACGACCTAAGTGCAGTACGGGCCAGTGTTGAGTTTCACTGTGATTTCGGAGTTTATGTGGAGCCTGCATGTGGCGCCGCCTTATCATTTATTTATGATGAGATAGAAATTTTGAATCGCTTTGATTTTGAGAAGGATGATATTCTTATTATAGTTGTATGTGGAGGATTATGTGCGAATGAGGATACTTTTGTTGAGTACAGGAAAATGGTGCGGAGTAATAAATTATGAATTCCTATGGAATTAGTTAAAGGATTTCTATGGAATTAGTTAATGGATTTTGCAGCATGGAGTAATTTTGGGAACGGAAATCACTCAAGTTGAGTCTTCGGACGTAAAGGAAAAGCTCCAAGAGGTTTATGCAGTCCTTCCCAAATAGGAAGGAGTAGGTCAGTCAATCCAACCTCAATAATCTTTCAATCATCCTCTTTCAACAACTATACCAACAGAAGACTGACATGGAATTAGTTAATGATTCCTATGGAATTAGTTAGTGGAATTACTTTATAGAATTACATTAAGAGATCTACTCGCCCTGGCTTAAAAGATGCTCTTTTGGTAAGCGTGGTGTACATGTCATCCTTCTCAATAGCAATTGCACCTGTATACTCGGACTAGTAGATAGTAGGACTACCTGTAGAGCTACCAGAACTAATAAATTCCCTGTACATCTGTAGAATTAGTAGATTTCCAGTAGACATATAGAACTAGTAGATTTCCAGTACAACTACCACTAGAACTACCACTAGAAGTAGTAGATTTCCACTACAAATATCAGTAGAGCTAATAAATTTCTAGTAAGACTACCAGTAGAACTAGTAGATTTCCAATACAACTTCTCAACGAGTACCTAGGTGGTATCGAGTAATCCAACAACCTGCATATTGCGGAAGCGGAAGCTTCTTCCCTTTAACTTGTCTCCTTAAATGAGGAAAACTAATTAACTCTTAGTTTGACATATGTTGTTTCTATCTGCTGACTAAGAAAGCTCTTTGTCAGTTTTTCCATTTACTGTTCATCCACCCTTTATAGACTTCCAGCTGGGCTGTATGCAGACGCCACGTAGCCATGTTAAACTCCTCTAGCATTGTTATCCTGTAACACTGCTCAACCTTCTAACAATGGGTTAACCAATGTTGCATCTGTTTACTTGATGCAGTTCAACACTTGGTGGATATGTTATGTGCACCTCCTCTAAACTCTTTGGTCTTGTCCACATTATTTAGATTGATAGTAAAAAGATTTAGAAAATTTATTTATAATAAAAATTAGGTAGATAGGGCCCGCCCTTAGACAAGGACAAATCTCTTAACAGATTGAATAGTGTATCTCGTCACTTGTTAGAATTATTAAAGGATAATGAGACGACCGTTCCAGCTTGCGAAAGTAATGGAAATGATCCCTTAACCAGACCAACATCAACCATCTTACTTGAAATCTACAGTATCTAGTACTCAACAATTGCAAAATAAAAGAGTAAATACAATAATCCAGTTGGTCTAGTTACCACCATACATCAATTTTAACCCATTTTTTGTAGAAGTCTACTACATATAATTTAGTATAAGTACTAGGTATAGTGATTAGATGCCACAAAACGGAAATACTTATGGAACCAACGGGAAAAAATCAACTGAGCCTGAATATCTATATAGCCTTGGATTTCAACAACTATCTATAGGAGAATTCTGTTTATACCGCTACTCCTAAGTTATCGGGTATTGATAAGTTTTCTCTTTTCCAAGTTTATAGCCTGTATAGTACTGTCTAGTCACAGGTAAATTTTGGCCATATCTGAGCAGACCATCCATCCAGTACTTCAAACGTATTGTTTTAGGAAAACAACGGCCTTGAAACGTTCCATTTGTAGGTGCTGGTCAACACGATATCTGCCGAGTTTATCTTGTAGGATTTGCGAGGGTGAATGGCCTGTTTCTTTTCTACAGTGACCAGACGGAAACCTCAAATTATGTAGAACTTGACACAATATATGAGGAAATAAGGTACTAGGTGGATACTTTGTGTGTACGCTACTCTACTCTATAATATATTGCACCTGTGACTAGCCAATCTCCAATTTCCAGTGACACATCTCCCATGCCACTAATTAACCCCCATGTGCCATCAGCCGTGGACAAGCAGGAACCAATACACAGTTCTTAGTCCTCACATATGCGACGGCCTTATGTTGTTAGGAACCGTTGAATCGCCTTTCGACCCTATGCGTTTTAAGTTTATGTTTATATAAACTCGACGATTCCCAGTAATTGGGAACCCATCAACGAATATACATAGTTACAAAGTGTTATCAAAGAATCTAAAAATAACTAGGTATGCAATTTAGTTCCGAATAAAACTCTCTCACTCCCATATATAACCAACTAGTTAAAATAAACATAATATAGTGATAATGGACAATTTGAGGTTTTCGCGTTTTGATATTTTTGTTAATTTCTGGTCTAAGTGAGAATGGATTCAGTCCATGAAAAAAAGGAAATTAAACGTATATAATGTAGGGAGTGGAGGAGTGGAGTAGACTAGACTACTACACTATATAGTCTAGTTTCTTTATGGTTTGGCCATGTGTCAATTAGCTTCATGTTAACACGAATCTATCACTTCCCACTTAACACACTATACAATTTAGGGCATCCACTTGATCACCCCTTCGGCACAAGCAACAACATGACACATAACATTATACTAAGTATGAGAGATATTTTTGTCAAATAATACTGATGATGATGTGGCTGGATGATCCTGACAAAGCCCAAGGCTAGTAGTTGTTCTGATACTTCTCCTTCTCCTATGGCTGCATGGTTTATGTTAGATCTTTCTTCAGTACTAAATGAATCGTAGTAGCTGGAGGGGCTGAGGGTTTAATGATAAACCAGTAAAACAAATAATGTATCATTGAAAGAGCTATGGAAGGTTTTTTAGTGATTTGTTAATACTTGACCCCAAGAAATCTTTCTTATAACTACTGATATTTACTACACATGAGTGTTTACGATGACTGAGTATGGTAAGAAGTAGTCAATGAAATGGAAAAAAATGTGTGATGATGATAGAGTAGTAGTAGAGTAGAGTACTAGTAGTTCCTCTACTTCTTTAGAGTGGTAATAGTAGTTCTTGTAGTTATTAGTATACTGTTAATGCACAAAGTACCATTTGATCATAGTTCAGCATATTTCAGCCAGTAGTAGTAGTTCATTGACTTAATAAACTCACAGTACTTTTATATATTGATACATTCCGTACATTGACTGACTATTCTTCCTCATGGTGAGTTGCTCGCGACTACACTTGACCTGGTGTTGAGTAGTCGCAGCTTCGCAGCTTCGCAGTTTCACAGTTTCGCAGTTTTCTACAGACACTCTTGGCAGTTACCGCGTCCACACACTAAAATGAGTATCTGTAAAAAGGTGATTTAATTGGGGTTGAGGGTGTAGTAGTAGTCTCAACCGGATTCACCATACTCACGCACCAGCACACCACAGTAAATAATAAAAAATAAAATGAAATATAAAATATTAATATGTTAGATTCTTTGGTTACGTTTTGTATCCCTTACTTCTGTTTATTCGTTGATAGATTCTCAAAAAGAGGAATCCTTAAGTCTATATAGAAAAGCAGGAAAGATCGGACGCACGGGTTTATCGCGAATCCGCGGTAGATGGCACATAGGTGAATTTTACTTCCATGGGTAGTGCGATACCCATAGGGGATGTAATGATAATAATAATAATAGTAGTAGAGTAGTAGAGTAGTAGAGTGGTAGTAGTAGTAGAGTAGTAGAGTAGTAGAGTGGTAGTAGTAGTAGAGTAGTAGTAGTAGT
>NLAU01000825.1:0-10718 GCA_002370875.1 Metschnikowia arizonensis
TTTTAGAGTAGTTTTTCAGAGTAGTTTTTTAGAGTAGTTTTTCAGAGTAGTTTTTTAGAGTAGTTTTTTAGAGTAGTTTTTTAGAGTAGCTCTTCAGAGTAGTTGATTGATTAGTTGCTCGCGACACACTCCACCTGTCTTTACTCCAGCGCTCGCACTCATCCTTATACTATTTATCATTCCCACTTATCATTCCACACACATCGAAGTGTCATGGTCTACAGCAAGCAGAAGTACAGCGGCTATTCAGCCGCTTCCGACCTTTCCGGCTTTTCCTATATAAGACTCAAGGATTCCTCATTCTGAGAATCCATCCAAGAATAAGCAGAGTTTTGGAAGTACTAAACAATCAAAGAATTTAACAAATATAATAATATTAGCGTAGTAGTTCTTGTATGAGGTTAGATTCCATCAAGGAATATAGCCAGTAGTATTCACTACTAGTTAAAAAGACCAAAATCTCAAGTACTTGGAGTTTCACTATCCGCGTAAACCACATACTTTTTTTCTTTTATAGACTGTAGTCAAAAGAGAAGAAAAATGAGTGCTTTTGCTGATTGGAATATTCCTAGGGACACTGATGTAGGGCTCGCGCTGCGACAATTTGGGACTGCCAAGCTCCAGCGTGAAGAGAAAAATCCTTGTCTTCGCACTCACTGTTTAATTCTCCGAGATTGGAATTTCCCCAAAAGGTATATGAGGAGTTGATCAACTTGACTTTTTTCTAACACTTGGAGTGCTTAATGGTTCCAATATTACGTCTCCCAGAGCCATGCCAATACTTTTTTGTAAAAATAGATTATAGAGATCTCGCCAACGGCTCCGAAGCTGATAATGATTATCCAGTCTGTAGTGTCCAGTCTGTAGTGTCCAGTCTGTAGTGTCCAGTCTGTAGTGTCCAGTCTGTAGTGTCCAGTCTGTAGTGTCCAGTCTGTAGTGTCTAGTCTGTAGTGTCCAGTCTCCAGTCTCCAGTCTCAAAGTCTTTGCTAGGATAAATGGAGTCACTGATATAAGCACTTAGGTATTTTTCATTTATACATCAGGAAATGGTATTATCAGATCTTCTGGCAACCATCAAATGTCCAGTATACCTAAGGAAACATTAAGAAGTTTCAAGGGGCTACAGAAGAATCCTCTCTTATCCACAATATTTCCAACCCTTAACATGACCAAGTTGTGTATATTAAAGCCCTTATTCTTTTGTATTAGTTTTTAATAAAATTTAGATTGAATCCACTGGGGACTTCCCTTTATATAGACAAGTTAGGCCCGCCTAGATTATTTGCAGCCACAAATATGCAGGAACATACAGGAGTCTACAGGAATATGCAGAAGTCTACAGTGATATACAGGAGTCTGTAGGGTGCAAATCTAATCACGCGAAGGAAATTTCTAGTGATAAAAATACATTTCTGTAATCTCTATCTTTCTAACTACTCCTCTTCGTCAGTATCAACCGGCTTTGGAGTTCCCTTAGGACTGCTCAACCACTCAATATGCCGTAAACGTCTTCTCTCTGCCTGTAACTTCTTCTCGTTTCTAGTCATCTTCACCTTTCTCGTGCGCACCTTGATGTTGGCAGGCGAATCGTTGTCATCTGCCCTCTTCTTTGTGGATGTGGGAGCAGGGGACCCTTCTGTGGATTCACCACCATCGGCAAATCTCGAAGTGTCCACTACGGCCGAACCCTTTTGAACAACTTCTCCATTCTCCACGTGCCACTGCTCTGGACACAAGGCTCCCACAAACTCGTCATTGTGTGAAATCATCACCACTCCTCCGCTCCAGTCTCTGATAGCTACTGCCAAGCCTCCCAAAGAGTCTCTATCCAAGTAATTGGTGGGCTCATCAAGCACCAACAAATGCGGGTTGTTCCACATGGCTCCTGCAATCACCACCTTGACCAATTGTCCTCCGGATAACGATCCCATGGGCGTGTGGTCGGCAATGTCTCCGTCCAACCCCACATCCTCAAAGTGCTTTCTGATCACCGAAGGGGTCAACTCTCGGTATCCCAATCCCTCTCTGGATGCTTCATGGTCATCGAATTTCTGCACCAACTTCGAAAACCCTTCTTCTATCAAAAACTCGCGCGAGAGCCACGTGTTGTATTTGGGCAAAAAGTTTCTCCACTTGATTTCATACTGGAACGACTTCTTCAACTTTTGTCTTCCCACAAGTGCCTCGATCTGCCGAGGGCCTTGGCCTTCTCCATCATCAATCTTCTTGGCCATAATCTCCTTCTCCTCTTCGGAAATCTTTCTAGACTCCTTCAACAAAACCTCACGGTCGTCTCCAAAACGGTACCGCCACTGGAGGTACTGGTTGGCCGTCTTTTCCTTGTGTTGTTCCACGTGCTGTAATGCATGCTGCGCAATGTACCCAATTCTCAAGTTGGGGTGCTTCTCCACTTTACCTTCGTTAGGGATGGTTTCTCCCGTCAACAACTTGATCAATGTCGACTTTCCGGCTCCGTTGGGGCCAACAATACCCACACGTGACGACAATGTCAAGCTGCACGACACATTCTTCAAAGAAGGTTTGGCGGCGCCTGGGTACGTGAACGTTACGTTGCTCATACGTGCAATGGCACGGGTATTAGACTTGACTCCCGACAAGATTCCGGGCGGAGGGAATGCCATCTTGACAATGGAGTCAGTCAACGTGTAGTAAGACTTTCCCTCAGGTTTCACCTTGACAAACTCCGACAAATTACCCTTGTAGTATGCCAATTTCTTGTTCTCGTAATGAATAATGTCCGTGCAAACCGCATCCAAGAAACCAGAGTCGTGCGAAACAATCAACGACGTGATTTGCGTATTTTCCACCAAGTACTGCTCCAACCACTTCACGTTGGCCACATCCAAGTGATTGGTGGGCTCATCCAAAAGCAAAATGTCGGCCTTCATTAACATGGCACGTGCCAACTCCAACTTCATCTTCCATCCTCCGGATAATGATCCCACATTTTGTGCCAATCTCTCATCTGGAAAACCAACCTGCTTCAATGCATTTGAAATATCATCTCTGCTGACATGTTTCAACTCTGGGTCGGAAGCAATGAAGCTCACCAAGTCCATATCACCTTCTTCTCCCTGCAATCTGTGTTCGACAAAACACGTGCGCAATTCGTCTGCAGAAGGGAACCCTTCCAATTGGCCCTTAGAAATGGCTCTCATTAACGTGGACTTACCTGCACCGTTTCTTCCACACAATCCGTACCGATGTCCCTTTAACAAGCGCAATGTGGTTTTGTTCAACAACATCCGGGATCCATAAGCCAACGAGAAATCTGCATTGACAATCTCCACGGCTCCGTCGTCAATTTCATCGGCTTGCTTGTTGTTGGAATTAAATAAAGCCTTGACATTGTGAACAATTGTCTTTGCGTACTTTTGTTTCGTCTCACTAGAGAATTCCTCGAGTGTGGAAAGTTCCGTCACCATTAGCAAATATTCCTCCAAACGCTTCCAGTCATTGACGTTGGCGTCCGTCTGCAAAATGGTGGCAAGGTATAATTTTTCAGAGTCTCCTTGCATCAAGACACCTGCTATTTTCTCCAAATCAGCGCCTGCTAAATCCGAGTAGAATTTCTCAGCCTGAGCAATCAGAATGCGCCCGTGAAATTTGCCATCCAGCTGCTCATCCTTGGCATCTTGCAAAACCTGCAAAGCCTTCGCACCTAAAGATCTGACTTCAGGCAACGAGGCGTTATTCACGACTTTCTCAATGCCCGGCATCAAAATGGGGATATAGCTCTCAATCTCCCGCTTGTTGTTAACCAAACGGGTCAAGTTTTCCGTGACCGTGACTGTCTGTCTCAATTGGTCATTGGAAGACGAAGACATCTTCAAGGACTTGTCCAAAATAGGCACCAACAATGACAAAACAGGCTCTGTGACTTCGGCCACAAACGTGACTGAAGACAAGTTCTTGATGCATTCTGGCACCTTCTTTGGATTTGCCAACGTGTCAACAATCAAATCATACTTGTTCTGCAAATCCAAGTTGTCCAAAACCTTGACAAATTTCTTGAGAGTTTTCAAGCCCTGTGCTGTCACTTCCGGCTTAAAGTCCGTGGCTAAATCAGTCAAGACGGGCACGGTGGTTTTAAACTTCATCTCCAACAAGTCTGCAGGAACATCATCGATTAACTTGTCAAAAGTCACCAAGGCAGCAATTTTGGAATTCCACTTGGCGGACGACGCCAAGTAAGCCACAAACTCGTCAATCACCACGGAACCAAGCGCTTGAACGGGGAAAATACCGTACAAGATGTCCACTGTCTGCTTGGCAGCACGAGTGATATTTTTGTCCTTATCGGCGAAAAAGTCTAAAGCAGGAGAGAAAAACTGCGTCACATGGCACTCCTTGGGAGTCTGAACGCCCAATTTGAGTGCAATTTGCTGCACAATCATCAAACCGGCCTCACGCACAATAGGAGAGTTTTTTAGCTTGGAAAATGACTTGATAATATCGAGAATCCGCCATTGCTCCACAACTTCCATCGAAGGCTGTTGTAGGATAATGTCGGCGATTTCTTCAGCACACTTCTTGACTTCTGCGGTATTGGTGAATGTCTGGATCTGAGCCAAATGATCTTGAATTGGGGAGTCAACAGCCAATTTCTTGAGAGCGGTATTAAGAGACGACACGGAAACTGAAGAGCCCGAGGGGGTCATGGGAGTGGCTGAGCCACTGGATATGGTAGATCCTAAGCCTGGAGTACCGGTGTTCAGGTACCCAAGCTGAGGACTAAATGTACCGTCTTGATATTGATTCTGGAAGTTTTGGTACAGATTTTGATAGTTTTGGCCTTGGTATTGGTATTGGTATTGGTTTTGGTATTGGTTCAGGTATTGATTCTGGTACTGGCCCATGTAATTTTCAGGCTGATAGCCATAGCCCCGTGGCTGCAGCTGCAGCTGCTTCTGCAGCTTTAAAAAATCCTCAAACGACTGCTTCTTGGACATTAAGGAGTAGTCTGTGTGGTGAGGAAAAATTATTCTGTGAACACCGTAAGCGATGCTCACACACCCGTACACAACACCCATACATCCTGAATATTATCTGCTAATAATAAATAAAAAAAACAAAAAAGAAAAAAAAAACCCCGACTTTACATTACTTGGTGTAATTCTTTGCAGTAGTAAAATCTATTTGATAAAAGAAGATAAAAAGAGGAAAAAAAAAACGAAATGGACTAGGGCGGAAACTGGGCTTTTTATATTCCTCATGCAAGGGGGTGTGCGGCTCGTTTGGAATTGCAGCCACAAACGCAAAAAGGGGTACAAAAAGGGCAGTTGCCTTTCCATGCTTTCCATGGATAAATTTCACAATTAAACATATGATTTAATTTGCGCGGGCCAGAGGGAACAGTGCTTCATTCAGAAAGCTTATGATTCAATGGCTCTGAAGTTAAACAGCATAAAAGAAACTCGAAAGGCCATTTTCCTAAAACGGCCTTTAGAATGAGTCTTTCATAAAAAGCGGATTTTCCATTAGGGCTTCTATTCGGGACGGAGCAGCTGGCGTAAGTCAAACAAGTCTCTGCAAAAATTAGTACATCCGTATATCATCATAATTGGAGGCAGTTGATGTTCAAATGAAAATTGAAGCATTCTTTTAGGGTTCAAGGCTAAGGCGCTCCGACTTGGTCGGTAATGATGGTTTCCGCGTCGCTCTCGTCTAGTGGCGCATTCTCAGCATTTTGAGACAGGAGTTTAGGGTCCTTGAGGTCATGTTCAAAAACAGCTTTTCGATGCGCCAATGTATCTTCGGTCTTTAAGGTATAGCGCTCAAAAAGTCCCTGTCGATTTTCGGGACTGGCATCCTCCAGGAAGCTATGGGCAGATTCTAAAAGGTCAGCATAGGCGTTTTCTGCAGGACGCACCACGGCCTCTACGGCACTCAGTGGAGGCCGAAGCAATTCAATGATCTCTCGTATGGACTCATTAAGAGTTTGGCGTGCATCTCTCACCATGTCCAAGTGAATATATGGTATATCTTTTGTTTCTTTCTGTATGGAGTGAGAGAGTTTCAGATCTTGGGATGCGTTAGTTCCCAGTGCAGATGATATGGAGTGTTCAGAAGAAGGATTTGAGTCCTGAGATGGATGCAGAACCTTTAAAGTATCCAATTTGTCCAGAAGACTTTGAACTTCGACGGCGGAAGCCTGGGCTTCTAAACGAGCCTCCAATTCCCGGATGCGAATGGCCTGCTTATTGTTTAGATAGCGGAGTGTGTTTAATTCGCTGGTGAGCTGTTGGATTTTATACTTCATTTCAGATTTCTCGAGGTTGGTGATGATCTTGAAGCGCTCCAAATTGGTGAATTCTGAGGTCAAGTAGCTGATGACGCCGGGAAGCGTGTAATTGGCCAAAATATTGGCATTTGGAGCGGGAGTTTGGGTGGAGCCATTAATTTCGGTACTGTGTACGTTTGTACCAGGGGTGGGAGTCAGAGCCAAATTGGGGGAGTGCTTTTTGGGGACGTTGTTCATTGGCAGGTGAAGGAGCGTTTGCTCTTTAAGTGGAAACGGTACTGAGAAGGTGTCACGTGATACACCCGTACACCTGACATACCTTTACCACACCTACACCCATGGCTTCTACAATATCTATTCATTCTAGTTGCCAGAGGCCCAGTCATTCAAGCCATAGCGGTTTCTAGCCACCTCAATGGCGTAGAACTGGATTCGAACCGCAAAGATGGTATTCTCCTGGGAGTACTCCTCGTTGGCTTTGGTTCTCAACAAAGTACCAAAGTTGTAATCGTCGATTTCCTTGAACTTCTCGCAGAAAGTTCTCCAGCGGGCCTTTCCACTAGGGCTCTTCATTTCATCCTCCAGGATTTCCGCCACCCTGTTCTTGTCCTTGAATTCCGGAAAGTCCTCCATCAAGGTATCAAAGATTTGGTCATCATAAGTGGTCAACTTGAGCAGGGAAGCCTTCATTTTGGAAATGAGGTTCCAATAGGTTTCTGCCTGCACCACTGCCTTGACAGCGAATTGTTTCTCGATATCCTCGAGATTGTCAGCGTTATCTGCGTCGAATTTAGTAGCCATTGGTGGAGACAAGTTTAAGATGGAAGAGATTTTTGAAGTGCGCGCGGCTATATGCAGGAGAACATATCAAAACAGACCAAGACTGAACAGACTGAACAGACCAAAACAGCCAAACTGAACAGACAAATGAAGTATTGAATGTCATTGATCAAGAGGTGAAACCGCTACTCTTTCCTTCAGCGATACCTCTCACCACATCAGTTCAATGTCCTCCACGCAAGGTTCCGATCACCAAATATGGTCCTCAATTCCTGCTTCTCAAATCATCCCTCTTATATAGCGCAAGCTTTCAAAGACTGTTTGCGTTGGGCCAAATGTACCAAAATGTGCAGAGCTATCCTGGTGCACGCGTGTGTTTTCGCAGCCATCACAAGTTTTATTGTGAGTTTTCATTAAACCTTCGCATAAACTGGACGCTTGTCTTCAAAGTTGTCTTTGTCTTCAGAGCTGTCTTTGTCTTCAGAGCTCTGTCTTTGTCTTCAGAGCTCTGTCTTTGTCTTCAGAGCTCTGTCTGTGTCTTCAGAGCTATGTCTTTCTGTCCTCAGAGCTCTATCTTTCTGTCTTCAGAGCTCTATCTTTGTCTCCAGAGCTCTGTCTTTGTCTCCAGAGCTCTGTCCTTATCTCTTCATTTCTATCAATAGTGAGACAGATTCCCCTTTTATAGTAGCTAGCCTTGACGGTCAGGTTGTGCTCTCAATGTAACCACTGTCGTTTCCAATGCGGCGTTTTGGGCACACAATGGCATCTCTTGCCCAACCCCTCTGTACCTCGCATCTCCTGTCCGTATTTCATACAGAACTGAGGATCATACCTACCCCTGTATGTCTCTCTGGAACATGTGGCACTTGCGTCAGTGTCGGTGTCTTAACCTGGTTACCTGCACTCGCAGGTTCATACGGGTCATATTTCCAACAAGTTTCGCATTAGGACGAGTCCTCTGAGAGCTAGTGTGGACACCTTGAAGGAAACACTTTGGGAAACACAATGTTATGTACCAGAAGCAAAATTGGTAAAATCTGCTTCTATGGCGAAGGTCTTGTTTCCAACCATACACGAATTGGATGGGAAAAGGAGTTTAGAGGTAGGAATGCACTGGCACTATCACATCAAGTGGATTCAAGGCTGGGGGTTCAAGGCTGGGGGTTCAAGGCTGGGGGTTCAAGGCTGGGGGTTCAAGGCTGGGGGTTCAAGGCTGGGGTTCAAAGCTGGGGTTCAAGGCTGGGGTTCAAGGCTGGGATTCAAACCTTGTTCCTCTGTAGCATATGTATCATAATCTTGAAGTTTGATTCCGTCGTTGAAATTGGAAAAACAAAAAGTCCAACGAATATACTGCTGAATTGAAGCATATTATGCTGACACTGACACTGTTGAGAGATATCAGGGGAGCTTCCGAAAACTCTGTGAATGACATCATAGGCCTTATGCGCAGGCAAAGGACCATAATTTCTCTCCTGGAAAGTTGGTGTTATCTCTGAGTTTGTTGGATCATTCGAGTCTAGTCTCCTTTTCAAATGGTTTTATTATTGAGGAATGTGTTCAGCCCATGTAAACCTGAAAGTCAGTTAGTCAGGTGGAATTTATACCATATTTTTTGAAGTCAGTGATTATTGACTTTGGAAATACTCCAGTGAGCCATTGGTGATAATCGGACGCTGGGGCCAGCGTGGCTAAAAGCTAGTTTGTTCACTCTCATGTAACAAGTACTCTTGATACTCAACAGGTGATTTGCTCATAGCAGAATTGATCAAGAGACAGAATCCCACCTTACATGAAACAGATTGTAAGACATGAAACAGATTGTAAGACATGAAACAGATTGTAAGACATGAAGCAGATTGTAAGACATGGAACAGATTGTAAGACATGGAACAGATTGTAAGACATGGAACAGATTGTAAGACATGGAACAGATTGTAAGACTGACTTCTTGGACTGCAAAGACGCCAATTGAAATGAATCCACAAAGGGATGAGAAGGGAATGATGGAAATGACGGTTCGTGCCATCCCATCTTAGTATATTAGACCAACTGGAATTTTGGTGTCATTTGAAAATCATCACTCCTTTTCCTTTCATGCACCACATCCTCTTGATCACTTTTGGAGGAAGTTCAATAAACTTTCGTTGAAGGAACATCCCCATTTTTCGAGAATTATTTGGGGAAAATATTTCAACAGAGATGAGCTTGCATATCTTTGATGATCCATTGTGCTGCACGTCGTCCACTTTCATAGGCTCCATGTACACAGCCTGCACCATCAGCAATAGTGTGTTCACCAGCAAAGCGAATCTTGGAGTCAATTCCCAACCCACACATGTCATACTCACCAGAAAGGTGGATAAGACAGCCACTAGGATCATCATTCACGTGCACAGTCGTATACAGGCCACGAGTATATGGATTGAGTGACCAATCAGTGACCATCACGTTAACGGGATGTGGAATTTTTGAGCCGTGTATTATCTCCAATACTGGCTTCAAATAGTCCCATGCCTTATCTGGATTCCTTTCCAAATACTCAGTCAATGGTGACTGTACAAGACACACCAAAGTCTTTGCTCCACAAATGGGAAGTTGATTAATGAACAACAAAGGATATTCGAAGGGCTGAGGAGTTTCTGAGTCTTGCAGTGGCATTTTGCTGGCTATAAATTCCACGCGGTCCTCGTATGGAGGCCAGAAAACCTCGTCAAATTCTAAAATCACCTTTCCAAGTGAACCAAAATGAATATCTCCAATGGCCTGGCGCATGGGCTGTGGAAGTGGGGGTTTCCAAGAGATTCCATAATCATGAGTGTCGTCCAAAGCTAATATCGACTGTGGTAGCGTCACAATCACATAATCTGCGGAAAAAACACCAGAGGTGGAGTGGATGCGGATGATGCGGCCGTCCTGTTCAATACACTTAACCTGCTCTTTCAAGCGAATATCCAAGCCTTGGCTCAACTTATCGATGAGAAACGAAAATCCCTTGCGGTTGTAAAGATTCCGACCAGAATGGTTTAAAGCCGAATACTTGGCACTGATTTTGTCGCTGGTGATCCCAAACCACAACTCCAAGTACCGCATCATATGACCACAGTAACGTTTCTGGTTAGGGTGCATAAAGGCGCCATATGTTTCGAAAAACGCCTGAACAATTTCCACGAGAGACGTATCCGGCACGTCTATGGCGGAAGTGAAGTGAAGCTCAATGTACTTTTCAATGTCATGACGTACCTGTTCGAGTTTCAAGTGGTGGGCATCAATAATTCCGTCTTGACCAAAATATAGATGCGTCTTATCGTCGAAATACCCATCCAGGGGTACCAAAGATCCATCATCAATGCATTCATGGAGCACACAATTGGAGAGGAAATCATGGAACCACGAAGCTCCCAAATCATATGAATGTCCACCAGAACTGATGGTTTTGATACGACCTCCTATGCGATCCTGAGCTTCTAAAATAACTATATCTGAGGGTGATATTCCTGACGAGATGAGTTCTTGGCCAGCTTTAAGCCCTGACACGCCTGCACCAATGATATATATTTTAGTATTCATCAAACTAAAATAAATAAATATGGAACAACAGTAATCAACAGTAATGAACAGTAATCAACAGTAATCGACAGTAATCGACAGTAATCGACAGTAATCAACAGTAATC
>NLAU01000827.1:0-19082 GCA_002370875.1 Metschnikowia arizonensis
TGTTTTATCACAGCTGCGTTTATTTGTTTCTTTTGCATTAGTACGTTTTTGCTAATGATCAAGACTGGTTATTATTGGAGACATAGGACCAAGGAAGCTTATTGGAGGATTGTTGAGCGTCGTCGTCATTTAGGAATATCTTAAGGATGCTAATCCCTATTATAGACTGAAGTGACTGCAGCGCAGTCTTTCACTGCACTACATTGGCATTCTAGCCATTTTGGGGTAAGTATGCATTGTGCCTGATGTTTCAAGATAGGCTGCAATTCCGCAGACCCCGCACGGTTTATGTACGCTCCCCCCAAAGTCTATATAAACCCTGATTCGCACTTATAAGACCCATTAAAAATACCAACCAATTAGGTACTGCAGAAAGATTCTAACAATACTACTATACTATACTATACATGCTATAAAGCATCCAAAGGACCTATCAAATTGTGGAAGTGACTGAGTAACAAGTTTTCTCATGATACAAAGAGATTTAATTGTTTCAATTAAAGGAGCAACAGGAATAAATGTATGTCCTAGAGCATTAAAATGCTGAAATCCGAGCGGCAACAGCTTTTGAGGTTCAGTCTCATTAACTTGGTGATAGATGCGTTCAGACTTGTGCTTCAACGCTATGTTGATATCTTCTGGGATCTGGCTAGGGTTAGCAAAAGTTGCTTTTATATGTTTCAAAGAGGCTTTGGACAGGCTTTACGCGGTGACAGTGATCAAATAGTTGGTTGTCTGAAGAGAATGACTTTGGGAGATGAAGCTTAGGACATTTCAGGGTTGAGAGGTTGAAGGATGATCTATGACAAGGGAGCTGCCAATTTATTGTGTATACTTATACATAACTGCTCCAAGTCTGGTACCTCGAGCACGGCAAACCTGGCCAGGGCAATCCCCATTTTACTGCATGCCATGAATCTGCAGCAGAAAGGAGTTTGAGACTCAGCAATTTATGATTTCCTCGAAATGTGTCGTTTTCTGTTGATTTTCAGACTTACGTTTATTGAATATGACTTGGGTCTAGTCCACGTTATCTTCAATCGTTCGGGGGAACTCCTGACCTTACAAACGTGGGTGGCAGCCCCTCCTTTTATATTGGAGTGGACGCGCCTCTTTGAAACATTGCGACTTAAGCGCTGTGCTTAAATCACGCACGCTCAGACTTTGAGCTCTAACGCACATGCGAGATGTACTCACGCGTTAACACATCTTGATTGTTAGTGGATATTCTACATTCTGGGTATTCGGCTCTCTTAAATATCCATTGGTAAAAATATTTATTAAATAATATTTATACCACTAGAAGAACTAAGATGAGGACTTCATTCATCACCATCGTCAGGTATATGGTTTTTATGTTAGTGAGGAAAAGGTTACAGATTCAGGCAGAAGTGTTTCACCTCACTCAAGCTTATGTTTCCCATGTTTCTCTGGCACATTTGGAATGTCCACAAGAGATCTAATTCAGAACTTCCACAAGAGATCTAATTCAGAACTTCCACAAGAGATCTAATTCAGAACTTCCACAAGAGATCTAATTCAGAACTTCCACAAGAGATCTAATTCAGAACTTCCACAAGAGATCTAATTCAGAACTTCCACAAGAGATCTAATTCAGAACTTCCACAAGAGATCTAATTCAGAACTTCCACAAGAGATCTAATTCAGAACTTCCACAAGAGATCTAATTCAGAACTTCCACAAGAGATCTAATTCAGAACTTCCACAAGAGATCTAATTCAGAACTTCCACAAGAGATCTAATTCAGAACTTCCACAAGAGATCTAATTCAGAACTTCCACAAGAGATCTAATTCAGAACTTCCACAAGAGATCTAATTCAGAACTTCCACAAGAGATCTAATTCAGAACTTCCACAAGAGATCTAATTCAGAACTTCCACAAGAGATCTAATTCAGAACTTCCACAAGAGATCTAATTCAGAACTTCCACAAGAGATCTAATTCAGAACTTCCACAAGAGATCTAATTCAGAACTTCCACAAGAGATCTAATTCAGAACTTCCACAAGAGATCTAATTCAGAACTTCCACAAGAGATCTAATTCAGAACTTCCACAAGAGATCTAATTCAGAACTTCCACAATAGAGTTGGTGTTTGGGTCATACGGTAAGAGGTAAATATCTGCCTCATAACACTTAAAAGCTTCTTTGCGCGTCAAAAAAATGTAGAATTCATCGCTGCCATACAATGAGCACGCGTAGAAGCGTTGATGAAATTCACCTCCTTTTTGACTAAACCTCCAGGACATATTTGGGAACTCAAAACCAAAAGCTAATCTATTCTCAAAACTCCACAAATATCCCGAGGAAAGTAATAACTGACTCCTAGGGTAACCCTTTTCCAAAGTAAAAAGGGGAATTATGTCAGACGAAGATCCATACGAGAAGATACCGTAATAACGTGCATAATTATTCAGCGAAAACCAATTCACGCAGCTGAGCGGTACAAGTATGCCATTAACTTTTGCAAAAAGTGCCAATGGATAGACGGGGTTTTCCAAGTTAGTATTGCTCGAAACCAGGGAGTCGCTCATAGACACAAGGGACGACTTCCCATTATTCTCAGGCTTATACAGACCTTCCACGGGGGACCGAGTATTTCTGTCATAAGGTAAGAGATAAATATCGACCTCAAAACAACCGGGGTCGTTTTCTCGATTCAAATAAATCTTGTATTCAGAGTCAGGGTCCACGCACGAATAGAAGCGCTGATACAAAACCCTCCCTGTTTTATCAAATTTCCAAGGAGTATCTGGGACAAAAGTACTGAAAACAAATTGATTATCCTTAACCCCCACAGTCCCCGGGGCGAATACACCTTCAGCCTTAACGAAGCCATCTTCCAAGATAAACTCGACAGGTACGCCTTTCAGATCTCCATATTTAAAGTCACACAATTGTGTGAAATACAAGGGCAAACTCAGGATGTAAAGCGGTTCAAAAATATCATTGACTTTTGCAAAGAAGACCAGCAGCTTGGGAGAATCTGCCACGGCAGTGGCCGCAATAACAAGTGCGGAGATCAAATGAGTGGTTTTCATGGAGATTTCTGACTGATGCTCCAGGAAGTTAGAAATATTACGTATTTTATAGGGCGGCCAACAAATGCTAAATTTTTAACATTTTAACCACTGTACTGGAAAAGAGACATTGTTTTCGAAATAATAGCTAGAATAACATGGACAATAGCAGAATAATGGAGATCTTCCATGCTTATATGCCGGAGTCCCGCAAGTTCAACGCGATGACTTTTTCTATAAACAATATGTGCATATTCTAGAAGAGAAGCTTCTTCTGTATCCAAAACAAAAAAAAACAAAAAAACTTCAAGTATTAAGGCACATTGAATTTAATACTCTAATCTTATTGATGCTAAACTAAGGGACTGTAATTATGAGCATCTCCAAGGCTCATAACTTCAGTGAAATTTGGTGCATACACCATGCAGGCAAAGAAGCCAGAATCGTACACTTAATTTCACTCAGACTAGAAAGATAATTGTTTCTTGACCATGCAGGTCTCCAACATATTCAACATATTCTTCCTATTTAATCCAGATTAAAATTTATACTCAATACACTCATAAAAAATGGTTAATTAAGATGATACAAATCATGTCAAAACTATCTAGTCTTATTTAGCTGGCACCCGTCTTTGTAATGAACCGTTAATCAGCTAGGGGACGCTTAGTTAGTAAAGCAGCAATGTTTCTTTAGAGTGTGCCATTAAGAGAAAAAAAAAAGAAAAAAAATAAAATAAAGACAGTGGTATTCATAAGGGACTAAGCTGTAACCATACCAAGATAACTGATATGTTCAGCGGGCAGAGTAATAGCATCTCTGTACAATTTCTTCTTAACCACTTTCATTTTTCAAGTGTTTTTCAGTTTGTGTTTCGGAGTCTAATTTATCATATAATTTACGATCGGTTTGATATCTCTCAAATAATCAGTATCTATATGTATATTGAGTCCCTTGATCAATGATCTAATTTTGTATAGATAAGAACCAGCCGAAAATTGACTTAGTAAGCTAGATTTGCGGTCCATACATTTTAGGCTTATATCAACAGACGTGGGTATTCTAATCATCAAAGATTGATAAGTAGTAAGTAGTCGTGTTAGAACTCGATGTGTACATCACTACGCATATGAGTAATTATAGCCTACACTGCTGATCACATGCCAATCGAGACATTCTCAATTCTTAAACCAATTGACTAGGTCAAAAGCTGGGCCATACTGTTTCTATTAGACTCTTGACTTCTTGTACTTAGTTAAGGATTTTCATTAGTTTATGGCTATTCATGATGCCAAATTTAGTTTAGTCTTTTATTATACTACTTATAGAATCAACACCTGTAAATAAACTCTGTACCTGTAATCACCGCCTCAAATTTACTGTAAGTGGATGTCTGATGTATGAAATATTGGTGTGCATATGATATCATTAAGTACTTTAAACCACTGCACATAGCCTTTTTATTAAACTGAAGATCTCATAATAAATAAGGACTAGTAGACAAGCATGGATGGTCTCGCGTTACTAGTTCCTGGCTTAAGAAAAGGTTCAAAGAATAAAAGATAGACTAATAGATTAGATTGATTATTTAGTAAGAGATTTATATCAGCCATAGATTACTAACAGCCTAGTGGTTAGTACAAGGCTACTTTTTTTCGCAAGAATTATCTTGACAGGGTGTAAAATTTGTGCATGTATATGATTAAGCCCAAATCATGTTTTTTTTTTTTTTTTTTTTTTTTTTTTTTTTTTAATTTTTTTTTTTTTTTTTTTTTTTTTTTTTTTTTTTTTTTTTTTTTTTTTTTTTTTTTTTTTTTTTTTTTTTTTTTTTTTTTTTTTTTTTTTTTTTTTTTTTTTTTTTTTTTTTTTTTTTTTTTTTTTTTTTTTTTTTTTTTTTTTTTTTTTTTTTTTTTTTTTTTTTTTTTTTTTTTTTTTTTTTTTTTTTTTTTTTTTTTTTTTTTTTTTTTTTTTTTTTTTTTTTTTTTTTTTTTTTTTTTTTTTTTTTTTTTTTTTTTTTTTTTTTTTTTTTTTTTTTTTTTTTTTTTTTTTTTTTTTTTTTTTTTTTTTTTTTTTTTTTTTTTTTTTTTTTTTTTTTTTTTTTTTTTTTTTTTTTTTTTTTTTTTTTTTTTTTTTTTTTTTTTTTTTTTTTTTTTTTTTTTTTTTTTTTTTTTTTTTTTTTTTTTTTTTTTTTTTTTTTTTTTTTTTTTTTTTTTTTTTTTTTTTTTTTTTTTTTTTTTTTTTTTTTTTTTTTTTTTTTTTTTTTTTTTTTTTTTTTTTTTTTTTTTTTTTTTTTTTTTTTTTTTTTTTTTTTTTTTTTTTTTTTTTTTTTTTTTTTTTTTTTTTTTTTTTTTTTTTTTTTTTTTTTTTTTATCAATACAATGTATACTGTCAAGATTTTCTATCAATTCTATTTAATGATTCTCTCTACTTGCCGTATATATCAGTACATTTCCTTCTCTACATCATCTCAATCAGCTACAATGATGGATACGTCCATTACTGGTGAGAAGTTTCAGGGAATTTATTTGATAAAGCATTACTAATCCAAACTTCTTTCCCCCCATCTTCATAGTGAGTATTGAAACACTCCGCAATTTCCATCTAGGTTTAGCCTTGTCAACGAGTACCTAGGATGTACGGAGTCAAGGTACTTCGTACATCTGTTACATGCAGGTTGCGGATGTGTTGAAAAACAAAATGTGAGTGGAGAATTTATGCACCTCACTCAACGGACTTACCCTTAAGAGTGTTTGTTTTCCTAATTGAGATGTCTCAATAGATAATTTGCACACCTACCTCAAAAGATGGTAGTAAGGAGAGTGAAGGTACACTCCAATATAAAAAACGGAGCTGTTGCTCATGTTTCTAAAACTAACCAAGCTAATCAGACAAATACATATTTTAAGAGATCTTCTCACGTGACGATGGAAGTATCCTCTCAATTCTTTGGTCTTGTAAGGTACAACTTACATATCACTGTATATCAATATATACTAAAATATTGGTTGAAAAGCCTTCTATATGACGCAGCTGTTTGAAAAAAGCTTGGATATTCACTCGAAATTATCAAAATTTGAAGCTTAAGTATATAAGTATTTTTTCAATGGGTCTGCTTTTATGCCTGCATATTGACAAGCATCTTAGGTCAACCGATTTGTAAAGGCCAATTTGTTGGCGTTGCAAAGCCAGAAGTATGATGTGATAAAGCTTCGATAAACAGTGCCTTAGATATCAGAGCCTATGCAAATTGACTTCCGTCCTAAATTACATTTAACTATCCTTATTGATACCGAAGTCAAAAAATCTAAAGCATTCTTATTTGACTCGTGACTTTGAGTATGGTGTGCATATAAGCATTCTCTGTGTTGGTTTCCACACTATTTAACCTCATAAAAATAAATAAACATATGACTTGCAAAAATCAGAAGCACCCCTAAAACAACTCTAATTGTATAAACAAAAATCCTTGAAAAATTCTCTTTCCAATCATATATTATACTTTTCTACATTTTTTTTTTAAATATCATTAAGGGATGTACGGGTTTCAGAATACACTTTTCACTCCTTCAACCACCAATACTAAGTCGTATTAGGAATTGAAATTAGCAGTAATATTCAAGAATGGCATGTAATTCTATGTATACCAGAAATTATAGTGGACTATGGTACCGCAATATTCATATGGATAACATAGGCTTACACTACAAGCCATAAATCCCCCAATATAAATATATCCTAATTCTCTCCATCCATGAGATCTTCAACGAATGCCATAATTATTTACTAGACTTAAGTTCTACAAGTGTATAATTTTAGATCACGTGACAAACCATTGAGATTCTTGTCGCTGAACATCTCTAATATTCCTAAGGCTTTCTAGCACATTATAATGAAGATATTTCTTAAGAAGCCTGAAATAAAGTATTTGTCTCGGATTTGCCAATGGAAGACCATGATTGGAAGGCCGTCCGCTCGCACTGACTTCCATGGACTCATTGTGCAGAATTGCGGCTTAGACTGAATTTAAATGGCTGCGAAAAAGATACCAAAACCGCGCATTCTAGATAAACTAAATTTAAATGGCTGCAAAACGATCACACCTACACAAATTCACATGGTCTTCCACGGCATTACTTATTATTCCTACTTGACTAAAGTTGGTCAGAAACCGTTTTGGTATGGCCGCAACCCTTTTTTTTTCGTTAGCAACTATCCATAAGGATTATTGTCTACGTTGATCTTATCCAATCACCCGTCCAACCGCTTTTATCAACGACGTTTTTAACTTTCTAAGAACTAGTTGGCTTTAATGGTCTCAGTTTTCTTTAACAAACAAATTTATAGGTGAGAAATTAATTAGCACAAAAATTCAAGCGTACAAAGAAAGAAAGTATTCAATGGTAAGGGTGGTGTAGTAATGGCACCAACTATGCAGTTCCAACGACTATAAAAAGGTAAACTTACAGTCCGCTTGGTACATGGGTGCATCAGGAGGACCAACTAACCAGGGTATTGATATCTGTTAAGTAATTACTAGTAAAGATGTTATACAAGAAGTTTTCTGGAGGGTCTGGAAGTGGAGGACATCTTGGTATGTCCTTCCCTAGGTAAGCATTTGATTTATTATAAAAATGGGGCGAAAGCTCCTCCTTTTATATTTGAGTGAGTCTTCACTGGCTTAATTAGTAAATAAAGCCCTAGTGTCATTGAGCCTTTTTTTCTGAACAACGACTACGCGATCTCTATGAAGGAAATTCTATGCTAATTATTATAGGTGAATTTAATACCGAATTGGGGCTCAATTATGCAAGATTAAGCAGTCGTGAGTTTCTGAGTGGTATTGAACTGTGTTCTCTTTTATACCTGTCTTCTTCATTAAAAACCATGGGGTAGTGGTCTAGGGCGGCCTCTAGTAAAAGGTGTACTCAACTTTCTCAGAGTTTTAACTACTTAGAGCGAAATTGATCAAACTACAAATATTCTTATTCAAAAAAAAATTTTCCCTCATGTTTCTTTCACAGGGGACCCAGGTCTTCCTTTATACTCTCAGACAAATTAATATACAGTTTTCCAAGACAACAGTGTTGTTTGAAACCAAGGAGACATTCATAGACACAGATGTAGACTTCTTCTCATCAATTTTCACTTCAAAATAATTTTCAATAAACTCTTGCCCCTTATGCCTCAAAAAATATTTCAGAGACTCAAATAAGTTTTCATAGTACCCAGGCATCTCTTCAAGGAACTTGTGTAAAGATTCAATTAAAATGTCATAACTATGATCATAAGCATGTGAAAATCATTTCATAATCTTCAGGAACCTTATTCTTCTTAATAATAAACTCTGTAACTCCTGAACGAATACTGTCTTCTTCAAAGGACAACTTATGTACCCGCACGAAAAATGGCTGAAGTAAAGGTATTGAAGAATATTCAGGCTTCTTTAGATTAAGGACTCTTTCAACACGATCCAAATATTTTTCTAAAAGCAATTGCGGCTTATCACTAGAAAGTCTTTCAAAAAAAGACAAACTTTTATCACTTAGGTTTGGCCAATCAGGTTCCAACAATTTTTCAACCAAAGAAATAGTATTTTTAATGGATACTTGACTCTCCCACAGGAAAAGTTTCGTTTTATGAAATCGCAAATTTTCAGCTTCGGCTTCATAATTCAAGTCTGCAACATACTTAATTAATTCTTCCGCAAGACTTTCCTTTTGAGATATCAAATAATTATGAACACTAAATATAATGTTGGAACAAGTTTCTTGGTATACTGAAAAAAAGATGGCTTGTAAAATACTCAAAAAACCGGTTAATTGCATGTTTCCACGCAATTTCAAACAATTCTTGAAGAATATCATTCTTTTATTTAGAAACCTCGAAGAGCTTTATAAAAGATTCAATATCTTCATCAATACGATAAATTCTCTGATGGTCGGGGAATTTGTTGACATGTTTAACCATGTTATCCAATATTTCATACTTCTCAGTTGAAAAAAAAAAATTAAGAAAAGGTCTATACAATTTCTCATAAAATTTCGGAACTTTTTTCTGATTTGGAATTTTAAGAGGATACTCGCTTGTTCTGTTATATGGTAAGAGGTAGATATACACAGGCAGACAATTATCCTTTGGTTCAGTGTAAATAACATACTCCAGATAAACATGTTCCCATCACGAATAAAAAGGAAGCTTGAAGCTCCCTTCATCATTCAAATTCAAGGGAAGGGAAACAGTGGATTAAAGAACCGATGGTAAGTTCCCCATTGTAAAAGCCCACGGTCCCCGGGACGCTATTGTTGATAGTGCATATGCGCTTATCTTGAAAAGTAAGCTCAAAGGGTGTGGGATGTACGGGTTTATAAGTTAATAGCGTGTACCCAACAAAAATCTGTTCCGAAAGACCAAGAGGCAAGAAGTGGTCGTCTTTGAATACAAATAAGCCCAATCGATGGGTGGACTGTGCACAGGAAAAGGCGGTCACAAGAAACGCCAAGACAAAAGAGTAGCTTTTATGGTGATTTGGATGAGTGTAGAGAGCTTACATAGTGCCTTTTTTATAGGGATAGCACTGCAAAGAATTACAAATTCACAACAATAGCTATTAAAATGTGTGTGATGTACCGCACTTTTTTTCTGACCTGCAAGGTAAAGGACAAGGTGCAGGGATGCAAGGTAAAGGACGATGATTGGTACTTTTTCCAGAGAACGCGATATATATAAGAGTGGCCGTTCTACTCTATAGACTAATTATAGGATCAGAACAGTGAATACAAGAACAGAAGTCTATTCGCAATCATCCTTTTCTACACGCACTTTTTTTTGGCCAGTTCCGCGCCCACACACTATAAATGGGTATTAGTAAAATGGTGATTAGAGGGACTTTTGAGGTGTACACACACACTCTCTCTCCCACTCACTCACTACACTACTAAATAATAATAATAATAATAATAATAATAATAATGATAATAATAATGATAATAATATTAATAATAATAATATTAATATTAATAATAATAATATTAATATTAATAATAATATTAATAATAATAATAATAATAATAATATTAATATTAATAATAATAATAATAATAATAATAGTAATAATAATATTAATAATAATAATAATATTAATAATAATAATAATAATAATAATATTAATAATAATAATATTAATAATAATAATATTAATAATAATAATATTAATAATAATAATATTAATAATAATAATATTAATAATAATAATATTAATAATAATAATATTAATAATAATAATATTAATAATAATAATATTAATAATAATAATATTAATAATAATAATATTAATAATAATAATATTAATAATAATAATATTAATAATAATAATATTAATAATAATAATATTAATAATAATAATATTAATAATAATAATATTAATAATAATAATATTAATAATAATAATATTAATAATAATAATATTAATAATAATAATATTAATAATAATAATATTAATAATAATAATATTAATAATAATAATATTAATAATAATAATATTAATAATAATAATATTAATAATAATAATATTAATAATAATAATATTAATAATAATAATATTAATAATAATAATATTAATAATAATAATATTAATAATAATAATATTAATAATAATAATATTAATAATAATAATATTAATAATAATAATATTAATAATAATAATATTAATAATAATAATATTAATAATAATAATATTAATAATAATAATATTAATAATAATAATATTAATAATAATAATATTAATAATAATAATATTAATAATAATAATATTAATAATAATAATATTAATAATAATAATATTAATAATAATACAGTAGTTCAGCATCAATACAAACAGGTCAATGTTTATTATTTGACTTTATTCAGAATACTTATTACAAACTGACAAAACTCCGTTCCACCAATATTTGAGCACAGAAAGAGCCTTACACATTGAAAGACAAAGTGAACGCGAGAATAGTCTTCCACACAGGCCTTACACAACAAGGCCCTATCTTCCCAATTAAGCAGTCTCAATGGAAACATTGACCACATGTTAACGCATCATACCCTGTAGCGGCTAAAGAACTTAGAGATAAGCTATGTGCCTAACTATGGTGGAGTAGTAGAGTAGTTGATACTTCTTTATACAGGATATAGCCTATATCAATCACATGTACTATAATGGTAATATGATAGATTGTTCATATTTTTTTGGGATTAGTTTATTGACTACGAGTCTATAAATTTGGTGGTTGAAGAAAACTCTCGAGAAAAACTCCGACTAGAGAACAGCTAAGTTAGCTGCGGGGCAGCGAGGATAAAAGCGGATTCGCGCGAGATTAATGACCTTTAGTACAATTTAAAAGCCTTCGATAGAGGGGATTGAAATAAGCCATGTTCAAACGAGTTGAATCTGGCGAAAGTGGGACACTCTTGGTAGGTTCAGTAATAGAACCCAGCTTTGAATCATGTGATCAATGGCATCGGAATAATGTGATCAATGGCATCGGAATCATCTGATCAATGGTATCGGAATCATCTGATCAATGGTATCGGAATCATCTCATCAATGGCATTGATGGAAGGGGTTTGGGATGGTCCCAAATAATTCCGAAATTGTAATAGATGTGCTTGACCTTTTGTTGAATTGTTTCCAATTCGAGAACTTCCCATGGCACATGGGAAAGTAGTGGATAATCTGTTGAAGTCATTTCCTAAATGGAGCAAGTGATGATGGGATAGGATGATGGGAAGACTTCCCAGTCCCGCTCATCTGCTATGGTTATTATCGTTTTGCTCGTGACAAACTCCGGACCCAGCACCTTTGTTTTCTTGCTCCTTAACAATTCACCAGAATACTCTTCCTTGTACCGATGGGGTACTCACCGGTGTAGGGGAGAGGACTTGGTTGGGTAATAGGGCACCCACTCTCCTGTAGTCCCTTTAAAGGGATCTTCCTTTAGAATTGTCAGGGTAATGTTGAAGGCCTGAGGTAACATGACATTCTCTGAGTCCATTATGGGTGAGAAGTTGAACGAGTAGTCCTTATATCCGTCAGCTCACCAAATTCTGGAGACCCTCTTGGGCCGTATATGTGGCTGGTTCTTCATAAATAGGCGGACTTCTGGATATTTACAATTCAGAGCTTATAGTACCAGTTGTCTTTATCATATAATATGTTGAAGGTTAGGCCAGCACGAAGACCTTCCAATAGTAATTGGATGTCAATGACTCCGAAACCGCCGTGCTCAATCCTAGTGAAGACTTTTTCCGCTCCCACTCGGAAAANTGAAGACTTTTTCCGCTCCCACTCGGAAAATCTCCGATATTAGGTTAATGAGTTTATCAGTTTCTGAGGCATTGGCGATTGGAGGTCTCGATAATAGAGCTTTGAGTAGAAATGTGTTGATGGGTAAGTCCTAACCGCCGGATTTTTGAGCTGCTAACACCGTATTATCCCAGATTAATGTTGAAGGAAACCATCTGCCTTATAAAGTTGAGGGAAACTTGAGTTGAATGAATGGAGACATAAGGATTTCTGACGGAGGAGTCAACATCCTTGTGGCTGCTCGCATCTGTCAGAACCAATAAAAAAGAAATAATCAGACTAACCAGTTTATGCAGAATCTCGAAACTTCTGTGAGTGTTGAGGTTGTACAATAATGGTTCAATAGCCAACACAAAGAAGAAAGGGGAGAAGTGGTTACCTTGCATTGGGCAAAGGGTTTGCTATTGGTTCGGTTTATATAAATGTTGACATACTGCTTTGAGGATTGTCAACATAGCAGTAGATCCCTTTTGGGATCCCCCTTGTCGTTAAAACTTGTTCAATATAGTCATGAGCCCACTAAGGGATGTATGGGTTTTATATAGACGGGCCCTTTGAGACGTTCATTTTACATTATCTTGACGGTATTCCGGTGGGGAACTCCCGAAATAAGGAAATGGAATGGCAATTCCACTTCTGATCGTACAATGTAGGTAAATTTTACTCCCATGGAAGATCTGACAATGAACCTTTCAAAACATAAGCCTGTGTTAAACTCTTCTTTCAACGCGCGCGTGATGTTTATATCAGATGTTATGCATGCACAATTCTCAAAAGAGCTTATAGAACATAATGGTTCTTGCACTACCTTTTTCTCATACTAGAACAGACAGAATATAAATTTCTTTGTGCAGTACCAACGGTGGTTTACTTCCGACACCCAAGGCATTTCTCTGACATGAGCATAGTCTTTTATAGTGAATAAATATTAGTACTAAAAAAAAAAGAAAGACTTTCTTCCACTCAAAAAATCGAAATTCTCTTGGGAATTCAAATAAATGTCGTGATATGGAAGAGAAAAGTTCGGGCAAGAATAGAAGTGACCATTTAAAACCTTCCAGTTTTCATCAACCTCCACAAACAGTCTTTGGGTTAATAGAACCGAAAGCAATTTTATCTTCGTAAAACCCCCTATATCTTTCTTTAGTCATAAACTAGCCGTTTTGAAAGGTAAACTTGACAGGGTTATCCTGCATAGCTCCATATTTCCGAGCCCAACCTAGTCATCAGAACACGGATTTATCCAAACTGAAGAGACTGAGCGGTACATAATTTTCATTGAATTTTGCAAAGAAAATATATAAATTGGACCATTTTTTCAATGAATCAGTGTTTTCCGAATCCTGAGAGACGCTCACAGATGAGGACTTCTCATCTTTTGAGTCATACAGACCTTCAACACGAGACCTAGTATTTTGGTCATAAGGTAAGAGGTAAATACCCACTTCAAAACAATCCGATACGTTTTTGAGATTCGCATAAATCTCATGCGAAGAGTTTCCAAAGAACAGGCACGAATAGAAGTGGTGATTCAAAACCTTCCCTGTTTTATCAAAACGCCAATGAAATTTTGGCATACTGGGTCCAAAAGCAAATAGATTATTCTTAATTCCCGCAAACCCTGGGAGGGTCAATGTATTTTTAGTCTTAGTGGAGTCTTTTTCCAAGGTGAACTCGACAGGTGTAGTGTTTGGGTCTCCATAAGCGAAGTGACCCAATTGCTCGGAATGCACGACCAAAGTCAGGCGATAGAGCGGCACAAATTTGTCCTCCTTCACTTTTGCAAAGAAGACCAATGGAGGTGTGGAGTATGCCCAGGTAGTGACAGCGATGATAAGAAACGTCAGAATCAAATGAATATTTTTCATGGTAATTTGTGATTTTCCAAGAAAATGGCCACTTTTTATAGGTCAAGAAATGCAAAATAATTTAACCCAAATAAATGAAAGTGACCCCATTGTATTTGAGGAAATATTAGAATAATAGGGTTCATTCATAGATAATAAAATATTGATTCTTAGATAAATTCTATGTCCGTGTTAATCTTTCAGTACCTCTGGTACACTGTAGATCAACCATGGTATTTTCTCATCTACACGAGAAGTAGATTTGGTATAAATATAAATATCGTGGTATGAACTTAGCGTCAAAAAAACCCTCACAATTACCCTTTTTATGGAAGGTGTGCATACAAATGCAATTTAAAGGTCAAAAAGGCCCATCATCTTGAAACAGCTGGTGGTCATGGATGCATAAATCCCGCACTCTCACTTTTTGACCCTTAACAAAGAAGTGCGCGCCTATTCCTTATTCTCAGTGAAAGTACACCAGGATTGTTCCACTACCCATACGGATAATTCTAGTTGATTATTATACTAAGGGATTACTATGAAGAATATGCTGGGAAACTTCCAATACCTCATGCCGAGCGACCAAGCTCCGAGCCCTAAACCCGACGGATATAATCTCCTCTCAACTCCTTAAAGCCTATACAAGGAGTTCTCTCTTGGAGGAATCATTAACGAATGAACATAGATAGGTAGACGAATCTAACATGGAAGTACTCAGCTGTGGTACCAAATTAGAACAGGTTTCTTAAAACGTTTTCAAGGAAATTTGCCCTTTTACTTTGAAAGAAATTTTTCCTTTTACTTTGAAAGAAATTTGCCCTTTCACTTTGAAAGAAATTTTTCCTTTTACTTTGAAAGAAATTTGCCCTTTCACTTTGAAAGAAATTTGCCCTTTCACTTCCAAAAAATTGGCCCTTTCACTTTCAAAGAAATTGTGCCTGCCCCTTTTATTAAAGGGATGACTCAGCGTAATGCTAGTGTAATGGAAATGCCAACTGTATCGTCATCACTGGTTTCCCATACTGACCTGAGACTCATATTGTTCTAACCATCTCACAGCTACCTACTTCTTCCTGGTTTGGAATTTACTACTGCCTACGTGGTTTTAGGTCTTTTTCACTCATCTTTATCTTGGTTTTATTAATTCCCCCCTTTGCGAAGGTCATCTGCCACCTGTTTATACATGCCTTACGTACTCCAGCACTTTATGAGGTCTTCCTCTTTCTTTCCCGACAGAACAATTCACCTCAAAGCCCCTACATGAACCCATCTGGCTACCACTAGGTAACTTTGCCATACTACAACTTGCACGGAGTCGACTTCATATCTCATCTTGCCTGATTTACCAGCTTAGCTCCTCAGATTACGTCTTTTTGATGGTCCTTCTTTCATCGGGAACTTACCGATGATGGTTCATAACCAACGGACGCCTTACTAATCGCATTGATAATGCTTCTTCCAAGTTCCAGTCACTTAAATTCAACAGTCTTTGATTTGTTTCTCTGCTAGATGAAGAATAAAAACTCGTTGCTCTACAAGACGTTTCACAAACATTTCATCAACTTGTTTGATTGTCATGTATTCACTCATCATTTGGCAAAGACTTCCAAACTCTCGTTATATCATGAGCTTTATCTCCGTCTCACTAGTCGTCAAACTGATATATGAAGATCATCGGTATTCCAATAGCTTGACATGCTAATAGAACTTGTTCAGCTAAAGCCCCACCTATTAAACGCCACTTCGTTCCAATCAACCTCATTTTCCTTGTTGTCACGTCATGCTTTACTCCTAATCTGACAGAATTCTTAAATTACTCCTCTGTGCTCACCCAACCTATCATTGCTTATTAGGATTAGAGCTCTGCTGATTTCTTTCTTCTCCGTTGTCTCAAAGTTTTACAGGTTGCCCATTCCAGCTCAGGCCATTTGGCTCCACCATACCATCTTCAACGAGTTCCATATTAGTCAGTTACGAAACCAGTCCAGACGCATATTATCGACCGTCCAACTCAAGCGGTATCGTGGATGCGAAATACTTGAAATTACTGAAATCATATGACACACGAAGGAGTGGCTACCATCGAGCTAAAGTATTATTATCAAAGTCGAGCCTGTGACTTTAAAAACAACTCTACCTGGACTATTCCGACAAACATGTCTTCCTCTAGCCAATCAATAGACTGAAGTCTAGCTGGGGAATGTTTCCATAGGGAGTTTATACCATGTGATGCAGACACGATATAGTAGGCGTATTTTCGTGCCAAATCTGTCACAAAAAGAGTCTAACCATTTTCCTTTCTACTGCATGGTTTTACTTTCTCAACAATGAGAGAGTAGAACAGAGGGTTAGGTTTTGAAAGCACTGTCGAGGTCATCTAGAGAAGTGGTCTTCAGATAAACCCGTGCGTTGACTTGACCATTTGATGTACATCCCATTGAAAGTGTGCTAAACGGCGCACATTGAGTACCCGATGTGCATCCATGCATTTACCCCAGATTTTTGTGCGTTGACCTTTACATCTGCATACTGTGGAAGGGGTGACTTTAACCTCGTGATCAAGTATGGGTCTAAAATCATGTTAATTCTACTCTTAATTTCTTAAACTAAGGGTTACCTGATTGAATAGTATCTGTCATAAGAGCACCTCTTTGCTCTTACAAACTTGCAGTGAAACTGTGGGGCACACTATGCAGGACCGTCCAAATTATAGAGTTGATAACTACGCTCTAAACTTTGGTAGCTGGACTCCCATGAATTATCCAACGAGTGAATGATTGACGAGAAGTTTTTTTTTCTGGTGGGTCGGGCATGTACGGGTGAGTCGTTTATGGTGATTACTCTTACTCTTATAAACCCGTACATCACCAAAAAAAAAAAAAGAAAAAAACAAAAAAAAGAAAAAAAAAAGAAAAAAAATTTGGGAGCTTTACTGGGAACCTTCGGCTTTAGAGAAAAAAGCCTACCACATTTGTGGTTAATATAACCAGGTTGTCCAATCAGGAGGTCACGGGTGCATCTTTTATGGCTGTTCTGCGCGTTCTGAGTGCTCTAGCATTCCTTTTGACCTCTTATTTCCGGTTCCGGTTCCGGTTCATTCAGAGTCAAGGAAATAAAGGTATCTCTCTGAATTATCCTTGACCATGCAGGATTTACATGTGTAAAGAGGAATCTTCCAATTTCGCGTCAAACATCAATACCTCAGCTACACCTAAATCAATCATGGTGTACAGTCCAGGGATAATGGAATAGTTGAGTGAACTAATCTCATAGCTTCATCAAGATAAATACTCTGTTAGTAGTATCAGACTGAGTGGGCTCAGGTGAGAAGTACTCTTAGTGAGTCTTGTAGTTGGAGGCAACTTGGAATATGTATTTGTCTGATTGGTTTTCATAAACATGAGTAACAGCTCCGCCTTTATATTGGAGTGGACCTTCACTCTCCTTACTACCATCTTTTGAGGTAGGTGTGCATATTATCCATTGTCACATCTCAATTAGGAGATCAAAGGGCCAACTCATAACAAGTCAGTTTAGCGCAGTGCATAAGCCTCCTATTCTCACGCTTTGATTCTCAACATGAGCGCGCACATATCGCCATTAGCAACACCTTACAGTGTTTTTCAAAGTGGTCCAGCGCGACAAAATGGTCCAAACCAGTGCGACAAAATGGTCCAAACCAGTGCGACAAAATGGTCCAAACCAGTGCGACAAAATGGTTCAAACCACACTAGCAAAATGTTTCGTACCCCTTCTCACAGTCTTTCAAACCAAATGGCGTAATGTTTCACACCAACTTGCATTAGAATTCAATATTCTGAAATCTTAAATCAAAAAACAAATAAAATAGAAAATAAAAAATAGATAAAGAGGATAAAAAAAAGAGGATAAAAAAAAGAGGATAAAAAAAAGAGGATAAAAAAAAGAGGATAAAAAAAAAGAAGATAAAAAAAGAGGATAAAAAAAAGAGGATAAAAAAAAAGAGGGGGCGGTGGTTGGATTATTTCGATTTTTCGTATTATCTTACGAAAATAGTTTGAAGAATTTCGATGACACCATTTGGTTTGAAAGACTGTGCAAAGGGGTACGAAACATTTTGAATTATTGGTTTGGACCATTTGTCGCGCTGGTTTGGACCATTTTTTCGCGTTGGTTTGAATAGTTTTGGAAAACACTGTACAATATGATTGCATACTTTTGGCAGACAATCGGTATGCTCGAGCTACTATTGTTAGACTGCATAGTGTAAGCATTCTTGTGAGACTAAAATACAGAAGTCTGAGCGCGCACATATCGCCAGATGTAACACCTTACTTGTCAACGAATACTTGCGATGTACGGAGTCAATGTACTTCGTGGATATGTTAGATGTAGACCTGTGATTATATGCAGATTGTTGATGGGTGAAAAGTTTTTACCCACCTCGCACCAAGTCTAAATTCTTTGGTCTTGTAAGGTAGAACTTACATATCCCTGTATATTAATATATATATATAGGTTGAAATTACTACCTGGCCAATCAAGGCTGCACGTGCAAAAACCTTGATTGGAGCTCACCTCTATATAAGGTCACGTGCCTTCTTACATTCCACAATATGCACATACCGACTATCTTCATATGTATAATGCACTACTCATTTAGGATCCAACACTTTTGATGTGAGAGATTGCCATAACCAAGTAGAAGTGAATAGTACTAAAGCTGCCAAAGAATCTAGCAACAATTAGGATAGTGAACTGTACTGAGTAAAGTATTACTATTAGTACTCTACTACTCTACTACTCTACTACTCTACTACTCTACTACTCTACTACTCTACTACTCTACTACTCTACTACTCT
>NLAU01000828.1:0-70027 GCA_002370875.1 Metschnikowia arizonensis
TCATTTCATTTTATTTCATTTCATTTCATTTCATTTTATTTTATTTTATTTCATTTTATTTCATTTCATTTCATTTTATTTCATTTTATTTTATTTCATTTCATTTCATTTTATTTTATTTCATTTCATTTTATTTCATTTCATTTTATTTTATTTCATTTCATTTCATTTTATTTCATTTCATTTCATTTCATTTCATTTCATTTTATTTTATTTCATTTCATTTTATTTCATTTCATTTCATTTCATTTTATTTCATTTCATTTCATTTTATTTCATTTCATTTCATTTCATTTTATTTCATTTCATTTTATTTCATTTNTCATTTTATTTCATTTCATTTTATTTCATTTTATATAAAATCCCTAAGATAAACCCGTACATCCCATTCCCATAATAGCATTGTCTGAATTGTCATGTGCGTGCGACCTCGATAAACCGAGTCCAGGTGATGAGAACCTTTGTAGAGCTTTGAAAAAGCTTGACATGGTTCAGTCACATACACGTTTACACGTTTCATTCTTTATATTGTTCATTCTTTAATTATTCTTTATTCTTTATATTCTTTATTCTTTAATTATTCTTTATTCTTTATATTGTTCATTCTTTAATTATTCTTTATTCTTTATATTCTTTATTCTTTAATTATTCTTTATTCTTTAATTATTCTTTATTCTTTAATTATTCTTTAATTTCATTCTCCTTTTTTGTCTCCAATCTATTTTTCCTTCCCGGCTCAGACCCCCGCCGTGCATCGAACTGCGACACTTTTTTCGCTTTCTTCTGCTCATGTCTAACATCTTTTTCCTCTGCCTGTGCGAAATTAAATTGCGTCTTCCTTAATACTCCTCCTCATCAGAACCACCTTGCTTTTCTTCTAACTCGTTGCGTTCGTCCACGCAAATGTCCTTGGGAAAATCTGTTTACGAAGCTGCGGTAGTGGCCTCTGTTGCAGGCTCTGTTGCTAGTCGCTCGCTAAAATTCTTGCTTAATGATGCTTCTTCATGGTATAATAGTTCCTTCATATCTAGTCAGCTCAAGGCTTACGATGTCAACGCCAAGATGTGGCATTCACTACAGAAAGCTGTACACGAGAGTAGGACAAAGACTTATTTGAAAGCTTCCTCCTCCCCTTTTCACTTTCTGCAAAATCGCCCTTACTCTACCAAAACTGTGTTTGTGGAGGATCACGTCAAACATAAGAAAAAAAAGTCCAAGGCTAAGTTGAAACCAAAAACAATCGGTTTGAAAGAAACCCCCGAGTTTGTCATGTCTCTGAGCCTGGTACCTACCACAAGATTGGCCAGAATCTTCCATTATGGCTCTTTGGCCGCTGGAATGGGCCTTAGTGCTGCATCCCACGGCATTAAACATATTGCTCTGGGTAATAAATCCGAGATTTCGCTCAAGAGCCTTTTCCTCACTCCCTCCAATATCGAACGGATGGCTCGGAAGTTCTCTCAAATGAGAGGTGCTGCGTTAAAAGTGGGCCAGATGCTCTCTTTCCAAGATCTGTCGCTTTTGCCCGCTGAAATCCAACAGATCTTGTTGCGTGTGCAGAATCTGGCCCATTACATGCCTCTTCTGCAGTTGGAGAAGGTGATGCTGTCTGAGTTGGGGCTGGAATGGCGTACCCGTAAATATACCCTGTTCCAAGATGTTCCTTTTGCCGCTGCGTCTATTGGCCAGGTGCACGATGCTGTGACAGAAAACTTGACACCTGTTGTTGTTAAGGTACAGTACCCGGGTGTGGCTGACTCCATCGACTCCGACTTGAACAACCTTCTCATGCTCTTGACTGCGCTGTCCATTTTGCCTCCTGGTCTTTTTCTCGATAAAACCATTGCCAATGCCCGTGTGGAGCTTAAATGGGAATGCGATTACATTCGTGAGGCTCAAAACTTGATCCGCTTCCGTGAGTTGTTGAAAAACGACCCGGTGTTTGAGGTTCCTCGTGTTATACACAATATGTGTGGTGAGCATGTGTTAACTATGGAAAAAATGAAGGGCACGGAGATTGTCAAGGGTAACTGGGACCAGGAAACAAAGAACTGGATTGCTACCAATATCATGCGTCTCTGCTTGAAGGAGCTCAAAGAGTTCAAGTTCATGCAAACTGATCCAAACTGGGCAAACTTCTTGTACAATGACCACACAAAAAAAATTGAGCTTCTTGATTTCGGTGCGGCCCGTGAATTCAACAGTACTTTTGTGGATAAATACGTCGAAGTGTTGCGTGCAGCTGTGAAAGGGGACCGCAAAAGAGTGGAGGAGTACTCCAAGATTTTGGGCTACTTGACGGGCTTGGAATCGCCTCTGATGACCAAAGCTCATGTGGACCTGGTTATGGTATTGGGAGAGGCTTTCGTGCCCAACGAACACACTAAGCTTTTTTCCTTCAGCAATCAAACCATCACCGACCGTGTCCGCGACAATATCGGCTTGATGTTGAACCAGCGGTTATCTCCACCTCCTGAAGAGACATATTCATTGCACCGGAAGATGAGTGGTGTGTTCTTGTTATGTGCCAAGCTCGGGGCCTCGGTGCCATGCGCCCAGCTTTTCAAAGATATTGTGGGCTACGGAGACGACACGTAGTGAAGCGAGCGAGAACAAACCAAGAAAACTAATAATATCCAAAAAAACATGCCTTTCTTCTTGGGCCTGTCGCACCGCGAGGGTTGGGCAATTAATGATTTAAACGCTTAGTGAGGTGACGAGTCTCCCTGTGAAATAGAACGAATAATGAAGCGTGGTTAATGTAGTTATCCTCCTGTATATTATGGGATGCACGGGTGCGTACACGTGACCTTATCGCACACTCATCTTGCCCCAGTTTGTACTGAACTAGCAGGACCATGGTTCAACCCAATGAAACCACCAGTCTTCTCTCGAACGATCCCACTGATATCAGACACACTCCTCTCTTCCGTTTCAGGCAGTTGGCCAAACTGAGCTCCGTCATCTTGGCCCATTCTGGAAAAAGAGTGACCCGCAGCGACTCATTCTTCAATACTGAATTCGAAAGTTTCAATAACACCACCATACTAGATTCAGAGTCTGATTCGAACTCCTATAATGGTCTACAACAAGCTCATACCTTTAAAGAGCACTGTCAACACTACAAGCGGAAAACCAGGGATTTTTTGCGCAGTGAAGTTACACGGAATGTGTTGAAGTGCGCCGTGGCCTACTTGATCGCATCGTTGGGTGTCTATTTCAGCCCCTTTAATGCTTTTTTAGGCAATACAGACTCTAAACACGTGACAGCAACATCTGCAGTTTACTTCCACCCAGCAAGAACAAAAGGGTCCATGCACCAGCTGGTGTTATTTGTTCTCCTCTCACTTCTGTTCACCTTTATCTTGTCGTTGGCATGCCGGTCAGTTTCAAGCTATTATTTTAATGTGGGCGAAGATGAGATTTCGTATACGATTGATCTTGTTGTTTCATCCATTGGCTTAGGGTTTATTGCGTTTATGAAGCAGAAGGTCAATAAGGATACCTTCAATACTGCATGCTCATTGGCATCAATTTCTCTCGTCACGTGTATTGTAAAAGAAGGTTCTTTAAACTCCAATACAATCCCCATGATGCGGTTGTTTTCGACGTCGCGTGTGGTGATCTGTGGGGCTATGGTGTCGGTGGTAATTTGCTATGTGTTGTGGCCCAAGAGTGCCGTGCACCAGTTGCGTCATTCGCTCAACGATTCTTTTAACATCATGTCGTCGCTTGTTTCCGTGGTGACGCATCGTTTTCTTCTCGGAGAGAAAATCACCACCAAAGATACCACAGTTTTTGCTTTGCTCCGCAAGAAGAGTGCCGAATTGACCAAGAACTTAGAGGAAGCTCGCTACGAGCTTTTTTTGGTGGGGAAGGAAGATGAATACGCACTGTATTGCGAGATTGTCGATGCAACCAACTCCTTAATGGAGCATTTGCACGCCTTACGGTCTTCCTGTGAGATGCAGTGGCAGGTTCTTCAAGAGAAAAAGACTGAGCTTCCTCAGGATACTAACAATGGTCTGAACGACATTAATAATGGTCTGAACGACATTAACAATGGGCTGGACCACATTAAAAATGGTCTGAACGATATTAACAATAGGCTGGACCATATTAACAATCAACTGCTCACTAATCATGAGCTGGACTATCTGAGTGTGCTAAGCTATGATACTCACAAATACTTGACTGTTTCTGAGCTGGTGGAAAACTTGGGGTCACTACCTTCCCACGAATCACCACAGGCAACCGACGTCGAATACCATGCAGTGTATGCAACCCAGCTCTTCGACTTGTTCGTCTACTACTTGGCTCCGTCCGTCAAGTCACTTGTGTTTACCGTGAAAGAGGTTATGGCCCAGGTCCCGTTCGAGAAGACGTTTGTCAATGATGTCAATCAGAGTTTCTTTGTCAAGTCGTCCAATTACCAGAACTCTTTGAATAAGGCCATCGAACTTTTCGAAAACAAACAGATACAATCTTTCAACAAGCTCTACTCACAGAAAATATTTGAAACCAGTTCTCTTGAGTTCAAAACAGACCAGGAGGAAGTGACTGCATGTTGTGGGAACTTCACTTCTTTGATAGCACTTTACGGGCGACAATTGATTCGGTTTTTGCAACTTACAGAGGAATTCGACACCGTGGCCAAGGAACACGCCAGATCGTGGAAATGGTTGAAGTTCTGGAGGTCCTCGCCCAAAATCTCCAGCAAGAGGAACACTCAAGTCGAGGCCAGTTTTGTGGATGCATTGCACGAACTCAAGCTTCAAATAAAACCCACCTCGAACTTAGACTCTGGCATTTCCAGAACCAGTCAAAAAGAAAGCATCCGGATTAAACTCTGGCGATTTTTGAGTGTTTTCGAACGCACAGACGTTCAATTCGGTATCCGTGTTGGCGTAGGCGCCTTCTGCATCTCTGTCTTTGCATTTCTACCCAAAACAAAGAGCTTCTTTGTTAACTACAGGCTCGAATGGACTTTGGCAATATACTGCATCATGATGAGCAAGTCGCTTGGTGCCACGAACATGACGGTAAAGTGGCGGTTTTTGGGAACGTTTTTAGGCGTGTTCTTAGCCTATTTAGCATGGCTCATATCAGATGCCAACGCCATTGTTTTGGCCAGCACGGGGTTCTTCCTTTCCTTACCATGCTTCTACATCATCATCTACTGGAAGAGCAATAATGCATACGGCAGGTTCATTTTGCTTGCGTACAATTTGACGGCACTCTACTCGTTCAGTATGATTTTGAATGATTCCGAAGACGGCAAGGAAGGTGGAGATCGGCCTATTGTGGGAGAAATAGCCATGCACCGTTTTATTGCGGTTTCCATCGGTATCATTTGGGCGGTGGTGGTGGCTAACGTCTTCCTTCGCAACAGTGCACGTTCTCGGTTGAAGTCGGGGCTCACTATTTTGTGGCTACGCATGGGCGTTGTGTGGAACAGTGATCCCATGGACTACACCAATTCCAGCGAAGGGACTCGGCTTTTGGGCTTAAAGGACTACAGCAAAACCCGCAAACTCTTGATCGAGTGTCAGACTCTATGCAAGCAGGCGCCGCTAGAGTTCCGGCTCAAGGGAAAGTTTCCCACGGGAATATACGAGAATCTTTTGAAAAGCACATCAACGATTTTGGATGCGTTTCTGAATCTCCAGTTAATGATCGAAGTGGACCCTGCGCTATTGCCTAATGAGGAGTTTGTCTTGAAGTACATCGAGAGTGAGCGAGAGGAACTTGAGCAGCGCATCTTCCTAACGTTCTACATGATAGCGAGTGCCATAGCTCTTGGGTTTCCGTTGCCAACGAAACCCGCATCTACTGAACATGCCAAGGATCGGCTTCTTTTGAAGTTATCGGAGTTTCGCTCCCAAACTAGTGATTCCAAGGTGGACTTGACGAATGAGGACTACGTGTTGCTCTATTCATATTTGTTGGTAACATCTATCATCACCAAGGAGTTGGACACGATATTTTTGAGAATCAAAGAACTTTTGGGGGATGTTTCGGAGGATTTGTTTTGGCTAGCATAGCTTTGAGAAGTGAGTGAGAGTCTATACTAGTCATTTTTTCGGTATTAGCTCACGTGATGCTCGACAAATGGCATGCCTCGAAGAGCGCTTAATCCCCACACTGAAAAACATAAATAGTCAGCAGACCATCCCTGAACTCTCAACTACATACCCATTTGCCATTACAATTTTAGGTATACCATGGCTCAGGAAAGCAGTATACAGGACAATGGCTTGCTGGAAAGGCCTCCGAATTCTCCAAAAAGCATACAGCCCCAACATACCATCCCATTACATGATTACAAAAACCTCTTCCACAAGCTAGACGTCGAGAATAGTGGCGAAATCACTTTAAGTGACTTTAAAAAAGCAATTAAAACCCTTAACCACCCCGTGGCAGCCAACCCTGACTTGGTAGAAAAGATGTTCCATTCTTTTGACTACAACAAAGACAAGGTGATTGATTTCAATGACTTTAAGCTCTACCTTACCACCACTGATGACCAGATCCTCAAGGGATTCCATAAAATTGACCAGGATAACGATGGCAAATTGACCAAGGCAGATTTTATCCACTACTTGAAAAAGACGTTGAACTTGAGCCCCTCTGAAGATCTAGTGGACCGTGTGTTCAAGCAAATCGATCAAAATGACGTTGGATACATTTCATATGAAGAATTCCGTGATTTTTTGCTCTTGATGCCGCGGCTCCATGGCTCACGTATCAAAACTGCATTTTCCTACATTGCAGAGGAGCTAGACTTGTCTTCTGATGGAGACGTGACATTAATTAATCAGTTTTTGAGCGGATTCGGGTTTTTCCTTGCAGGAGGCCTCTCGGGAGTTGTGTCTCGGACATGCACGGCCCCTTTTGATCGTATAAAGGTGTTCTTAATTGCTAGAACAGATTTATCTTCCACGGTGATGAATTCCAAGGAGAAGATCATGCAGGACGTGACCCTGGGTGCATCCCGTCAAGTTATTGAGGAGGCACGGTTGGCTTTGGAGCAAGCAAAGGCAAAGGCAAAGGCAAGTGTAAATACAAAAGCTGCTCCTGCTGATGTGGCTAATCTCCATACCAGAACAATCCGGTCTCCTATTGTGCAAGCGGCTCGGACGATATTTCTCCAGGGTGGGCTCCGGGCGTTCTATGTTGGAAACGGGCTTAATGTGCTCAAGGTGTTCCCAGAATCGGCCATGAAGTTTGGGTCTTTTGAGGCTACGAAGCGTTCGTTGGCCACCATCGAAGGCGTCTCCGACACTAAGGACCTTTCTCGCTTGTCGACGTACTTGGCCGGTGGCCTAGGAGGTGTGGTGTCGCAGTTTGCCGTGTACCCATTGGATACGTTGAAGTTCCGGCTCCAGTGTTCCAACCTCAATCTGGAGGTTAAGGGCAACAGGCTTTTGATGGAAACTGCCAAGACCATGTTCAAGGAGGGCGGTGTGCGTGCCTTTTACAAGGGTATCTTGGTGGGAACCAGTGGAATCTTCCCATATGCCGCACTTGACTTGGGAACATTCAGCACCATCAAAAACTGGCTCGTCAAGCGACAGGCCGCCCAGTTATCAATCCCTGAGGGCCAGGTGCGTTTGCCAAATTCCATCATCTTGTCATTGGGTGCAGTCTCCGGTACCTTTGGAGCTACAGTGGTGTACCCTCTCAATCTTTTACGGACGCGGTTGCAGGCCCAAGGAACATATGCACATCCGTACAAGTACAACGGTTTTAAAGATGTATTTGTCAAGACAATCCAGCGAGAGGGAGCTCTGGGTTTGTTTAAGGGCTTGGTGCCTAACCTTGCCAAGGTGGCGCCAGCAGTTTCCATCAGCTACTTCATGTATGAGAACTTGAAAAGCTTTATGGGACTCCAGAATAAAATATAATGCGTCATTATTAGACGTCTGCATTGAGCCATACGGCTCCACCTACAATATGCATATTCTACACTTGCAATTTCTTATATTAATGTATATTATAAGAATCCAAAATATGGACTTATATAGAAATAAGGTGGCATATCTATGCAATCACACAGGCAGGAGACCATCCATATTTTGTCTTGAGGGTCCAGAAGTTGTCCTTTGGTGTAGAGGTGGATTTCTTGTCGGTTTGTTGAGGAGCAGCCATTTTAATTGATTGTATGATGATAAAGAGGGGGATTTGGGCCTCTTAAATATTTTTCAAATCATCTTTCGGCGTAGCTTGATGCAGGCACCGGTCATGATACATGCAAAGTTTGATATCAGTGCGTCTGGAGTTTCAGGCACTTACCCAATTGGGACAGCACAATGAGGAAGACTGGCAGAAGACTGAAAACTGACAAAGACTGACAGAAAGACTGAAATCCCAAATATTTGATCAGATGCATCCTTTCAACACCTTCATAAAATATACTCGTTGTGCATGTCAAAACACAAGAACCCTAGCTCTACCTCCCCCAAAGCAACATGCTTTATTCGTCTAGTATCTGGTTGTGTAGTCAATTTCACCCATTGTGCCTGCTCAGAAGAGAGGTCCATTGAACCATCCACATTGAGTAAAAACTTGAAGAAAAGGTCGTTGTTAGGTGCTTCTTGTGTGCGCTTAAGCTCCTCCACATGGAAAAACATAAGGCTGCGGAAGTAAGTATAGATATTATTCCAGTTGATATCAGGTAAATCTAGCTTGGCCAGATGTACAGGAACATTCTTCAGAAGAAAGTCTAAGGATGAGATTTCATTGGCAAGCCCCACAAACTGGCTGAAATTCACCACATACCGCTTGGCCACATGTAGACTGGTCTCTTTATATACCACTACAATCACCTCATGCACTTTGCCCCCTCCTTCTTTTTGTACCAACACAGACACCATCTGGGAGGCAAAAAGGGAGAGGAAGTCCGAGAGCGGCGGAGCCCGACTCTCATAGATGATCAAGTCCAAGTACTTCTTCTTATCGAAGATGTTGTCGGGATAGATTCTATTGTAATATAGGATCTGAGAGATCCAAATGACCAAGAACTCACGGAGTCGTAGAAGGACATTTTCAACGGTCAACGGCTCCATACAAAGCTTATATTAAGTTTTGCGGCAATGGGGGTCGCGGTTTATATTTTTATATGTTGGTTGGGATGGGGGCCTATCGAAGGAAGGTCACGTGTACTGGTATAAGCAACCAGACTTTGACAGAAAAAAAAAGAAAAAAAAAATGGTACATATTGGGTTTGTTACAAACCCTGATCCGTTTAGTCCTGTTATTTTTGGGTCTTTTGTAGGGTAGGGGTGGACTGGGGGAAGTCCTGCACCAGCGACGTATTTGACATTTGACAGGCCAGAGATCACATAAAATTTATAGTCTCACTCTAGCCCCACAATTCACCCCCACAATTTAACCCAACAATTTAACCCAACAATTCACCCTCACATCCCTCACTCATTATATATGACCCCCCAGCCTTAGTCAAATGACTATTCACTCTATTAGTACCAAGGACGCGTCTAAAATTACCTCAGGCCAGGTGATTGTAGATTTAACTGCTATAGTGAAGGAGTTAATCGATAATGCCATTGATGCAGAAAGTGACAAAATTGACGTGATCCTTAATAACTATGGTGCTATATCTGTGGAGGTTCTGGATAATGGCCATGGAATCGAGCCCTCAGATTTCCTGTCGCTATGCTTGAAACACCATACATCAAAGCTTCACAGCTTCGAGAACTTGACGTGCTTGACGTCTCTAGGATTTCGGGGTGAGGCCATGAGTTCACTCTGTGCCATGGCTCATGTTTCCATTGTGACATGTTCCCAAAACACCTACCCCCGTGCATCACTGTTGGAGTATGATTCTATGGGATCTCTCACCCATAAAAAATCCTCTGTGACCGGGAAAAAAGGCACTTCGGTACTTATATCCGACATCTTTCATGGAATGCCCGTTAGGCAAAAAAACTATGTTCGTCACATCAAACGGGAGTACTTCAAGGCTCTCTCCGTGATGATGGCTTACCTTCTAGCCTACCCTCACATCCGCTTCACGGTCTACAACATCAGCGGGAACACGGGAAAAAAAACCATGGTGTTGGGAACACAGGGGTTCCGGGCGTCGATCCCTGACGTGCTTGTTAGTCTCTTCGGGAGCAACGGAGCTCATGGGCTTGTGCCAATAGACTTTCATATTGAGAACATTGATGCTCGCTTCAAACTCAATATGCAGAGTGTACCACTGTCTTTGTCTATGATGGTAAAAGGCTTCATTTCCGACTACTCCTTTGGCATGGGTCGTGGGGCCACTGACCGCCAGTTTCTTTCCATCAACCTGCGGCCCGTGACTCACAAGCGACTTGCCAAAATAGCAAACGAGGTGTACCGATCTTTCAATGCTACCCAGTCACCGGTGTTTGTGCTTAATTTGACTTTGGACCCTTCGTTAGTGGATGTTAATGTTACTCCTGATAAACGACTGGTGATGATACAATGTGAGGATGTTCTATGTGAGGTATTCCGAGAGGAGCTTATGGCGTTTTATACCAATCGCAACAACTATGTACCAAAGAGCCAAGTTGGGGTTATTGAAATGGGCAGTCAAGTGAAGTCCGTTGATACTTTGGAGGGTGGAGGAAATGATGAAGGAGAAGGAGACGATGATGATAATGATGATGAGAACGAAGATAACAAAGATGACGATGAAAACGAAGAAGAAGAAGAAGATAATGATCATGATGAAAACAAAGAAAACGAAGAAGAAGAAGATGATGATGAACCAAATGAAATACCCAAAATCTCATGTCAACAAAATTTATTCGATACTCTGAGTATATCCTTATCAAGACCCCAGAGATTTATTCAAAAGTCGTTAAGCCAAATAACCCACAATGCAGATGAAATCCTGTCCCAGGATGTTCCTATTTTGGAGCCACTTGAGTTCCCAGACAAGAGCATGGAGCAAGAGGACGAGATTATTGACACTTTCGAGGATTTATCTGAGGCTGATTTGCCCCATGACTCTCCTGTCCTTCTGTATGTTCCAGAGTATGGCAGCAATCCAGACAATCAAGACCCTTTGGTTTCAGAATCTGGGGATGATTTAGAGACAGCTTCAGAACATACGACGCATGTGACAACGGTGACCAAATACTCCGACAGAGATCAAGAGATTACAGCATCAGAAATAGGTCCAAAGATTACAGCATCAGAGATAGTTCCAGAGATTAAAGCATCAGAGATAGGTCCTGATATTAAAGCATCAACAAAAAGACTGGCAGATGGTGAAGTCCCAAAAGTACAATGCAAACGACAGAAATTGTACAAACTACGTCGGCATATTTTTCTAAGTATCCCTAGCCCAGGCGACCAGAAGGAATTTCAATCACGTCCTGAAAACAAGCATATAGCACATTTACACGATCTCAATGGAGCTATGGAGATTAGAAAGCAAGACTTTTTGAACATGAAGGTGATTGGCCAATTCAACTTCGGGTTCATCATAGTGAAACACGACGAGCGGATCTTCATAGTGGATCAACATGCGCTGGACGAGATCTATAACTATGAGACTCTCATGAATACATTGGTGCTTCGGGCGCAGCCTTTGGTGGTGCCTCGAGTGCTCGAACTCTCGGCCATTGATGAGATGGTGATTTTGCAACATTTGGAGCAGCTCCATAAAAACGGGTTTATTCTTGAAGAGTTGGAGGACGCGGTACCTGGGAGACGGGTGCAACTCAAGGGCGTACCAGTACTGAAAAACATTGTCTTTGACGATAGTGATATGCATGAGTTGGTGCATAAATTACATGACTATGGAGGGGAGTTTGAAAGCAAGGTAGAGAAGCAGCAAAAGCTAAGTTCGATTCGGTGTACGAAGGTGGATAAAATGATAGCACTGAGAGCATGTCGACTGAGTATTATGATTGGACAAGCGCTCTCTCGGACGAATATGTCAGGGGTGGTTCAGCACTTGGCAATATTGGAGAAGCCATGGAACTGTCCGCATGGAAGGCCTACGTTGCGGCATTTGGCCGACTTGCAGGGCGCTGGATACAGCATGGATTATGAAGTCTAGGCGAGGCTCAGAATAGAATGCCGAGCATATAAGGGCAGAAGATTACAATTAGGACTGAAAACCGAGCAAACAAAAGGCAGGATCAAGCAAACTATAAGCCTCAAACCGAGTATTAAATAAGGGCCAAAATCCGAAAATCAAATAAGAGCCAAAATCCGAAAATCAAATAAGGGCCAAAATCCGAAAATCAAATAAGGGCCAAAATCCGAAAATCAAATAAGGGCCAAAATCCGAGCATTAAATAAAGGCTGAACGCATAACAATGGATGAGGCAATGTAATCTGGGGGGGGGCAATCGAGACATCAATATAAATCAATGGAGAAAGCAGGATACAATGAGAATTGACTATTGACAATGGACAATGGAAAATTGATTTGAGAAAATTGAGAAAATCAACCAAACAGCCAATCAGTCAATCGAGCAAACCAATCAAGAATCATTCAAGTCAATCAAGTCAATCTACAATTGTCAGTGCTTTAGGCGATGTGCGGTGCGAGCCTTGCAGTAGGTCGCATGATGGATAGTCCTGAGCCGAGCGGACGATGCATTCTCTCTTCCTCTACATATACAGGCACGGCAGTCTCGCATGTGTCCAACAACTTCGGCAAAAAAGTATGGAGAAGTTGTAGTTATTGTATATTGCGTAAATGTAAAGCAGGCCTTATATATATATATATATATTTCACTATCACTAGGCCTTCACGCAACGGCGGCAAAAGCCTTTTAATATGCTCCTAAGTCTTGTGATACGTGGCACTTTCTGATTGGAGATGACGTAATTTGCACCGCTATTTTTGATGTATAATGTGTTCAGAGGAGGTCCAAGTCGCAAGTACAGGAAGGACACTCCAAAAAAAAGTAGCACTTAAAAGGTAGCACTTAAAAGGTAGTACTTAAAAAAGAGCACTTGAAAAGTAGCACTTAAAAAAGTGCACCTAAAAAAAGTAACCACTAAAGTAACCCCACAACTACCCCCAAATCTACCCCCACTACCCCCAATCTACCCTCACATACTCCAATAAAAACCTCGAGGTATCAACACAAGTCTCTTGGTTATTATATACTTCATAGCCACACGCTAAAGCACTGTGTGCAGTCGCGGGCCTTCCCTGTTTTCCTAAGCATTGCCTTATGAGCCTATTGCTCAATCAAGATAAGCTTCCGTGCGCACTATATGACGCGCACAGTTCCTAATTTCACGAGCATTTCCAGACCGCATACTCCAGTGCACCACTGCAGGAGCCGCCATTGCCAAGCTAGTCCCGGGAAGTGTCTATTATTTATCTTTTTCCAGTCTGCTAGTACCCGCAGCTAGAACTGGAATATCTTATTATATATTGACACGGGTGCAGTTTCAACATACCATCTACATTGACAAAGCCCAAAAAATACAATCAATATCAACCAATATCAACCAATATCAACCAGTTTTATCTATATCTTTATCAATCAATATCTTTTCTTTTGGTTTTACTTTTATCTATATTTTTTATCTTCTTCCCTGGTGTCAGTGTTTGTCTATCTATTTAATCCTCAATGTCTAAACCTGTCAAGGCAGAAAGGCATAGCCGAAGAACTCACAAAAACTCTAAGGATGGGTGTCCCAATTGTCGGTCGAATCGGATCAAATGCAGTGAAGAACTCCCTGTTTGTCTCAACTGCATTAAGAAAGGCGTCCGATGTGGTTACTTGGATTTCTCCAAGGAAAAACTTGATCATATCCGCCGTAAGCATGCCTGTAACGCCTCCAGTGCTGAGACATATGATTATGGTGGCGTGGCTCCCAATGTTCAGCCGTTACACGTGGTTCCTGCCTATCAACCTGCTCCGATGAGGCCCTATGTGCCAGAAATATACCCTCCACAAACGACTCCCGATGTGAACTTTAAGCCTGCTTTTTCTACTGAACATCTTGGCTCCAAATACATTGAGTCTTCGTATTCAAATGCTGCTGAAGCTCATCAGGTGACTCACTATACGCCTCTGTCCACTCCAAATCAGGTGCTAAAACCTCTGCATCGCAGAGATAAGCCTGCCTCACACCTCCTTCGTTCCATTAGGGTATCTTCTGATATCCGCTCCAAAGTCTACTCGCAATTATTTGCTCACGTGGCCTCTGAGCTTGGGGATTCATCTTCCCAGCATCTAAAGAATCCAATGGACCAGCTCTTGGAGACTACTCAGCTCGGAGACTGGAATTTTGGTGAGGCTCTCAGTTACTCTGAGCTCTTGCCCAGTGACACGCCAACTGACTCGTGTGGGACTGCCCTGAATGTTCCCCAGCTTTCCTCTGTTCATGTGCCCGACTTGAGTTTCCAAGTTGCTAACACCAGACTCACGCCTGAACAACCTTCCAATATGGGAAAGCTTCCGAATTGCATCGAGAGCAAAAAGACTTTCAAACGCTTCAAGGTGCCTGCGGACCTCAAGATCAGCTTCACGCCTAACCAGTTCCTTCGCAAGCGCAGCTCACTATTTACCCATACAGAAATCGAACAGCCTGTAGCGAGCCCGATATACTTCGATAGAGATTCCCGCAACTACTGGCTCGACTTGTTTCTGAAGGCCACTCGCTTCGACCTCTTCTTCCTATATTTCATCGACAAGTCTCTCAACATCCTATTACGTGTATCTGAGGCCGTGGTCAGTGGAGATATCATCACCACACCGCCTGGAGATAATGCATGTGAACAAAATGAGGGTAACTTCTTTTCTTTTTTCTACAACAGTCATGATTTGGAAACCTTGACCCAGAAGTCCTATGTGACATACGGAAAAGTCATTCTGGAGCTCCGCAAATCCATCTCGTGCTTTAACCCCGAGTATCCCGCAAAAATGTCACTTTTCTCGGCCAGAGCATGTTACATGAACCCGTCTACAAACTTCAAAACATTCTCTTTGATGATGACTGGAACACTTGTCCTCTTTAGAAATATCTTGCTGAATGTGCAGACCCAGGAGCGGGCTGAGCGTAATATCCGCCAGGAGATTTCCATGCTCAATTACTTCTCGAACATGGCGGTGTGTCCCAACTACAATTACGAAGTCCTATGGGACTTGAAGAGGAGCTTCAGAAAGTACAAGTGCTTTGTGGACCAAATGGTGGCCAAACGCAATGAAGGCTGTGAGCTTGATCACGGTATTGACAGTGTATTGAAAGACTCGCTTTTCATGCACAACTTCCATGAGCTAGACAAATACCTTGAAAAGCTCGAAACATATTATATACCTATGTTCAGGCAGTGCAATGATCATTTCACCAATATCTGCCATGGGTCGGGCGATACGGGAATCCGCTTCACATCGCCCTCGCTAATGTTCAACATGATGTACGAATGGTTCAAGATCTCCCCCGGAGAAAGGATGTTGATGGGTTCGAAATCACACCCACTCAAGAAAATCATCTACTTTTTCTTCCATGCGTTGGGGAAAATGTTGAACCACGTGTTTCCGCCCATCAAAGCCGTGTTGTTTGTAGATCCATGCAACATCATGTTCACCAAAGTGGGTATTCAATTCTTCAAGCCTGACGCGGCTGAGCTTGACTCGTGCAGCGAATTGGTTCCTGTGATAGCCTCAATCTATCGGACCATTCGATACTTCGAAATCCGGCTGATCTTGTATGCTTATTCTATGGAGAAAGATACAGTTTTGGAGCAAGAATACCTCCGATCGGTGGCTACGCATGCGCCGAAGGACTGGACTTATAGGGACATCGTTCAGATGTGTTCCGAAAAGATGCGAGGCGAGTCACAAGTAACCAGTTTCTCTTCTGGCTATTTTCGGATAGAGAATTTCGAATTTCTGGACCCTTTACTTAATCATGCTACATGTGCGGAGTTGATTACGCAGGAATTGTCCAGGCAAAAGTATGCGCTTGCAAATGAACCGTACTTTTTCAATTTCGACCTTGGGCTTTCGAATCATGACTTCAACCCAAGACCCATCATTGATTGTTATATGAATTACCAAAACGAGCAACTCAAAAACCGATGTCACATTCCAGTGGATAGAGAAAGGCTCATTGTGGAAACCTTAATCAGTGCTTACTATGAGGTGGATAGTGCTTACAAAACAGCGAACAATTAAAAGGGAATGAATCAATGAGCAATGACTAAAAAAGAAAAAAAAAAGACTATAGTTATTCGTGGCTTCACTGATTTGCCATTCCCAGAGAGGTTAAAATACCCATTATTCTTGATCCGCAGTATTGTTAATCGCACCCGACCGACCTGCTCGCGTGCGCTAAACTGTGCGAACCTAAGAGCCAAATCCATAAAAGACCAAAAGAAACAGAACAATTTCAAAGTCACTTTGAAAGTTTGAAAGGTCAATAAAAAGTAAATTTAAAACTCATCCATGGGCTTTGAATATTTACGCTACACCGGAGATTGACCTTGGCTGAAAGCTGTTGAAAGCTGTTGAAAGCTGTTGAAAGCTGTTGAAAGCTGTTGAAAACTCCTGAAAACTCCTGAAAACTCCTGAAAACTCCTGAAAACTCCTGAAAACTCCTGAAAGCTGCTAAAAAGCCGCATGGTCTAGGCTAAGCTCATGGAAGAATAATGCAAGAATCTTATTTCGCACTGCACACAGGATGCATGTCAGGCTCGCACTGTCATGAATGAGATCCACCGACAGGCATAAAAGGCCTATTCTGCAGGACCGTCTATTATTGATATTCCAGGTGTACGGGTGTGGTGGGAACACACCAATCGGCACTAGCATCCACAATCCGATCTCGTCGTTTAACCTGCAAAACCGAACTCGTCTAAACAATAGGCAACGAACACATAGCTTATACCGGTCTATAAATACGGGTGTGTCGGCCAAGGGGGTATTTATGGTTTCGTTTTTACCTAGTTTAGTTTGAATACAAGTAACTGGATCAACTCCAGACCTGGCTGTCATTCCGAATCCGAATCCGAATTTCCTACCCCCCCCTCCTAACAACACGCGCACTGTGTTACGTCACAGGGCCATGAGCAGCACATCTGATCACTACTGAATACTACCAACTCACCAAAAACAGCAAAATTTCGGGTACATGCAATACCATCACCTCCAACCATTCCTCTCATTGCTCAAAAGAAGGAAGAGAATTCATAGCATGCAGTGCTCCTTATATATTATGCCGGCTTAATTTTTGCGTCCGGTGCCCATGTGCTGGAGTATGCAGGACGCAGACATTTCATGAGTAAAGGCACTAATTATGACCCATCCTTAGATGCTCAACCAGCGCTAACAAACCATAATCACTCGAAAATTACTACCAACATTACCACCAACATTACCACCAAAAAAATTACTACCACTAAAAATCCATTACCATCCAAATCCACTACCACTCGCATTTATGGTCGACGGAAAAGCTTCCCGACGCAAAAAACACCGCAATTCCAAACTCGGATGTGCCACGTGCAAGAGGCGTAGAGTCAAGTGCCTGGAAGATCTCCCCGAGTGCTCCAACTGTGCCAAGCACAACTCCCATTGCGATTACCTCGACTATAGTGAAAAGCAGCTTGAGGTGTTTCGTCGATGCAAAGCAGAGCAGGAGAAACACAAAGACCCAATGCTTAATGTAGTATCCATGACCTCGGACCCTTCGACGCTGTTAGAGCTGCTCACGTTGGGCATCGGCTCTGGTGTCAACAAAATGTGCCGGAAAAAGACCCAGAAACCTCGCGTTGCTGAAAGCGTTGAAGTGTCGCTGCGAGGCAGCCATCTGAGTGAGCATAGCCGTGCGCCCAGTCGTCAGCTGTCTTTGCCGTCTGTGGCAGGAGGTGGGCTGGTTTCCTCGCATAGTGATGCCAACATCAGCGTGTCGCTGAAGATGCAGGTCAATAACCCCAAAGTGAATGTCCATTTGCATCATGCTCATGACCTTTTGCAGGAGGGGTATCCCGAATTCACATCTCACAATGTTATGAGTGACACTCTGAGCGTAGTGCCGCCCGATCACTCGAACTCAATTGACCCGAATTTGAATCTGGACCCCGACAAGTTCTCTGCACTGACGGGCTTAACCCAGGACTTTGACAATTTGCTCTCCGCTGAGGACCAGGAGATCATATACCCCATCTACTCGTCCAATACGGGAGACACATATAGGATCGAACCGTCTGACGAGTCGTTTTACGAACCCCTTACTGATTTCAAATCTGAACAGTTGGAACGGGTACTGGTTCTGGCAGCAGAAAACGCTCTACCCAACGCTGTGAAGCTGCGACAGAAGTTCAAGGTGCTCACATGTCCCTCCATAATTGGAGTCAACTACAAGAATCGCTTATCAGAAATCGTGCAGGAGTTGACGCCATTGATCTCCGAAGGATTGGCCAGTCTCCAACAAATTCGAAAACTCTACCATGTGTGGTTGGCGTCCTTCATCTATTCCGCCTACAATCTGCAGGTGATGTTCCTGTGCCTTGTCAACTTGACCACCAACTTCCTCATTTCCAACGTGTTTTCGAATATGGAACAAGAGCGCCTCGACACGTTCTTTCAGGTCCCCAAATTCCGAGACACGCTCATCACTCACCTGATTCAACACTACGCCGTGGCTATTCGGGAGTTGCGATCGCTCCTCAACTTCAACAATGTGCCGGAGATGGTGGCCTCAGTCTCATACATCTTATCGTTGATGTCCATGTACGATCCGGAAGCCACTATCAACTCCACAATCTGCTTTCGGGATGGCATGTTCTCTGTGCTTGGGTATTCGCTTCACACGGCCAAAAAGAATATCGACTTGCCACGGCCTTTTGTGTCCATTCATCTCCAACTCGTGGGGAACATATCCCGGACAATATACTTCCCTGCGTACGACCCTATGTTTCTTATAGAGTACGAACACATGCTCCAACGCTTGATTCATTTTTTCACCCAAGTGCTGCTGTCTGTCACAAATGCCAGCACTTTCGAGTTCCTCTACAAGACGTTGCACGAGTTACGCCAAATCTGTCACGACACCAACACCACATACATTCCCATGGCAAACAGTAGTTTGCGAGATCTCAAGCGGCAGACAGAGGTGACTTTCACGTTATTCTACCGGTGGGCAAGATTCAACCCCACCCGTCTCTTGGTGACGCGGCGGTCCACAGACCCGTTGGAGAAGCTCTTGAACATGTATATCATCCTCTTCCGCAAGGCAGTATATGCAATTCTACCGCAGGGTAAGTTCATCTACTTGCGAGACCTCAACTCGCCGTTGATGCTTGATGTATTCAACACGTTTGATGACGTTGAATTCTACCATGGCTTGGACAAGCCGCAGAATGTGTGTATTAATCGCAACTTGTACCAGCAATCGTTGACGGAAATCAAGACGCTAGCAGCGTATGCCATTCGCGTCAACCGCTTCATTGGTGTTCGTACACAATTTCTATATACCAGTTTGGTATATAGCGAGAAGGTGCGGCGGTTGTATCCAATCAAGAACATGGTTGACTGGAGACTATCCCTCACAGACATTCATGCTACGAGGAAGGAGTTCCAAGAGCGCATTGGCTTGACAGAAACCATGATCAAATCTTTCAACACAACGTACATCTGCTCATACCACTACCCACGGATCTTATCAGACAACGAAGTCCAAGAGCACATGCTGGAGGAACCAACCCCAACCAACTTGCTGAGCGAGCCCTGGGTTGACCTCCTTTCCATGGATAACCGAGGACTTTTGCTGAAAGATGAGCCTCCACCATTTTCTAGATAAACCATTTCATGAATATTTATAGACTAAATGACCATGCAACCATGAAACAAATATTAATTGTTTTAGATACTGAGTATGATAATTTTTATATGGATTGATCTAGCTACACGGTGTAACCAGACGCTCGTCTAGCAACCATTGTCCCATCATTGTCCCATCATTGTCTAGCAACCATTGTCACCATTGTCATTGACGAGCTCAATTGTAGCCTATTAAGCCCGAGTATTCTCTTGAGGAATCAACGAATACTAATATATTAATATATTGCTTACAGTGTGTCATATTTATTTTATAGTCGGTGTTATTGTCTTTTGTCTTTTTGTCCGATTCATGGCGAATTCCTCTTAAAATAGAATTCGTTGTATAAAATTGTAAAAAAAATCAGGTTTATCTATTCAGTAATCTTTATATTTCAATTGTAGAATCTATATTTAGTATAATTCCATGAATGTATTTTAGTATAGTTGGTACAATTCCTGTGGCTTTGGATAATTCTTTAACATGTCTTACCTGCACTACCCACATCAGCAGGCGCAAGTGCAATATGGATGAAGAACTAAGGGCCATAACCTCCACGCTATCATCATTCTACACTTTCCACGAGTGGCAAAATCAAACAGTTGTAGTGCCCAAATCAAAAAAATACGCCTCTCTCTCCGCCCATGAAAAGGCCCTTCTAGATTGGTACCCAGACTTGGTACGAGACTTGAACCAGTGTATCCATATCAACCAATCATTTGTCCAGAATTTGGCCATAGCTGCTGCAAAAGATTGGGGCGTTCCCCTGAACCCAGACAAATGGGAATCGTGCCTGAAACCAGAGCTTCATAAAGTCCGTCAGTCGCTCATCCAGCTTGTGCGGGAATGGAGCTCAGAGGGTTCGTCTGAACGACACGAATCCTATCAAATATTGCTTGACAAGGCATCCAGTATTTTTCCACCTGAGAACCGTAACCAGATCAAGGTGCTTATTCCGGGATGTGGAACTGGTCGCTTGGTGTATGAGTTTGTTAAGGCTGGCTTCTGCACACAGGGCAATGAGGCTAGCTACCACATGCTCATGGCGCTGGGGTACATGCTTAACCACGTGACGCTTCCCCACGGGGAAACCATTTTTCCTTTTATTGACCTGCTGTCATATAAACGGAGACGTCTTCACCAACTTCGGCCTGTGACTGTGCCTGATGAAAGCCCCTTGGCGACTTTCTCTGCTCCTGCATATGCCCATGTTCCCGACCTCATGTCCATGACCGCTGGCTCCTTCACTGATATCTACGGGCCTGGACAAAGCTGCCTGGCAGAGACACCTGAGTTCAAGGAAGCCTTTGATGTGGTGATCACGTGCTTTTTTCTTGACACTGCTGTGAATATCATTCACTATATCCAGACCATCCACCACTGTATGAAGGAGACTGGTGTATGGATGAACATGGGTCCGTTGAATTGGCACCATGAGGGCTCTCTTAGTGATACAGAAGGTATGGAGTTGTCACGTGACGAGCTCTTTCTGCTCATTTACAAGCTTGGCTTTGACATGGTGGAGCTGAACTTCCCAATTTCAACAACATATGCAGGTGATACCATGGCCTCGGCAAGATTTGTCTATGACTGCGATTTCTGGGTTGCCAAGAAAAAGCAAACCTGAGATAAATAAAAGGCATAAATCAAAAAGAGAAAAAAAAAACATTTCTAAGCACTTTTTGACGTCTTTCTTGAAATTAACAAAGACACCCGTACACCAACATCGCCTCGCCTCACCTTATCGGCGTGCGCGCACCAGGTGTCACTTGCGAAATGATCCTTTAAGCTACCAACGCCATCCCAGTGCTACCTTTAATCCATCCTTTGCACCCTTCCCAGAATAATATACTTCTAAACCGTTTCGGATTATTCATATATCAGGAGCATTACCTCCCGCACATTACTACCTCCTCACATCCATGAGTCTCCCCAACAACACTACATCCGTCAAGTTGGTTCTCCTTGGCGAGGCAGCTGTCGGCAAATCGTCACTTGTCTTACGATTTGTTAGCAATGATTTCCAGGAAAACAAGGAACCCACAATTGGCGCAGCATTCTTGACTCAAAAGTGCACCATTGGTGACAGAACAATCAAGTACGAGATCTGGGATACCGCTGGCCAGGAACGCTTTGCATCCTTGGCCCCAATGTACTACCGGAATGCTCAGGCAGCGTTGGTGGTGTACGATATCACCAAACCAGCTTCTTTTATCAAGGCTAGACATTGGGTCAAGGAGTTACACGAGCAGGCCTCCAAAGATATCACAATTGCATTGGTTGGTAACAAGTATGATTTGGTGGAGAATGATAACGACTCCGATGAATCTTTGCGCAAAGTCAGTGTTGAGGAGGGCAAAGCATTGGCCGAGGAAGAAGGACTATTGTTCTTCGAGACCTCTGCCAAAACCTCCCATAACGTCAATGATGTGTTTGTGTCTATAGGCAGCAAGATTCCTGAAGCAAAACCCCTGGCTTCCGTCAATGATGGGCCCAGTGAAGGTGGCCGTATTGATTTGAGTGGGAACAACCAACCCACTTCGCTGTCTGAGTGTGCATGTTAATTAGAAAGTCCTGTGATCTATAATATATGGAATTGATACCGCATGTCAATAAATGTAGGGGTTTCAATCTCGAAAGTAACCTCATGATCGTAGAATTATCGGAATAAAGGCTTCGGAATACAAGTCCGAACAATCTTCTTGGTCACGTGAGCAGCACGAAAATATACTCTACACTACAGCAAATCCCCATTATCCACTGCAACTGTCCAATGACTAAACTCACGGTGGCTTACATTCCAGAGCATTTCTCCACACCATTTTTCCTTGCAGAGAGCCAGAAATACTATTCCCAGGAGCAATTGGAGATCGAGTTTGTGCCCGTGATCGAGGGTTCAGGAAGACTCATCAAGTTGTTAAATGAAAAAAGTGTCGATATTGCCATCGGCTTGACCGAAGCGTTTGTAGCCGATATTGCTAAAGGCAATGATGCTTATAGCATAGTGGGAACGTATGTGGAGAGTTCTCTATGCTGGGCCATCTCCACGGGAAGCAATAGAGAAGACATCACGAAAGCAGAGGACTTGGCAGGTAAGAGAATTGGCGTATCAAGAATTGGATCCGGCTCATATGTCATGTCTTTTGTTTTGGGGTTGCATAATAACTTACAGGCTCCGTATTTTAGCGAGTACCCAGTCTTGCACAACTTCCAGAATTTGAGAGACTCGGTCAATTTGAAGTACCACGACGAGCAAGGCCACAAGATCGATAGTGATGCGTTCATGTGGGAGTACTTTACTTCTAAAAAGTTCTATGACTCGGGCGAAATCAAAAAGATCGGCGAGATCTATACGCCCTGGCCATCGTGGGTGGTAACCGTGAATCAACAAGTATTGGATGAGAAGAAGCAGCAAGTTCAGAGCTTCTTGCGGGCGGTAAACAAGGGCATTAAATATTTTTGGGAGAATACCGAAGAGGCCATTGACCACATTTCTACGCATCTCAATTACACGGCAGAGGATGCACGTGAATGGCTCAAGACGGTGAAGTTTAATGAGCAGATCGGCAATGTTCCCATTGAATGGAAAACCGTGATTGAAAACACTGCTAATGTTTTGAAAACTGCAGGTGTGATTGCTGACAATTCGATTGTTTCGGAAAGGTTGAAGAAACGGGTAGTTTCATTGCAGGTCACTGATTAGAATTAATAGGAAGTAGAATATCAACTAGTATAGCTTCCAAAATCTAACACAGATTATTAGCTTCATGAAATAAACCTGATTCCACATCAAACCGTGGACTTGCCTGAATAGCTTATAGTGGTATCTGCAGGAGTGACAGATCAGCTCACAGTTGCGAACACATAAAAGTCACCTTAGACTGGTTTCTCCAGCTGGTGCTTAAACAAAACCTCGTGTTGAATGTCGATCCCTAACTTTCTTAGGCTCTCTGTTGCTGAGAAAAGATCGCAATTCCATGCCATCACATCCCAGTGTGAAGATCACATTGAGCAGGCACTGAAACTGCCTACACTGCAGTTCAAATGGTCCTTCAAAGAAGCCCTTCAGCCGTACAACGAAAGAAGAAACAGGTATGTCAACGTTCTTCCATGGGATTCCACTAGGGTCATCTTACAGGCGGGTCCCGGAGCTCTGGACTATATCAACGCATCGTGGGTGCAACTTGGCTTCAATCGCTATATAGCTACACAGGGCCCGTTGAAAAATACCATCCACCATTTCTGGGCCATGTGTTTCCAGCAGGCACAAGAACAGGAGACCTCTGATATTGTCATTGCCATGGTGACTCCGTTGCGTGAACGAGGCATAGAGAAGTGTGCCAAATACTGGCCCCCCAAAGAAGATCAAGTATGGGATTTATCTGATTCGGTCTCTGCTGATGGACTTTTCAAAAAAATGAAGTTGAAATGGTTGGGAGAGGAGCTTCTTGGCGAAACCTATCTTACCCGAATTGAACTCGAGTGCAACGGCGTTCAAAAGAAAGTGTTTCATTACCACTATCAAGGCTGGGTAGACACACAGAAACCTTCCTCTCCAGAGCCGTTGATTGCGCTCAGTAAGCACATTGCAAATTCCAAAAAAAAATCCCCTAAGTTGGTGCCCATCGTTCATTGTTCTGCTGGTGTTGGTAGAACAGGCACGTTCATTGCTATTGACCACTTTTTGACGTCCAATGTGCTCCATAGCGGGGTAGATGATCCTGTGTGGTCAACAGTCTCGACCATGAGAGAGCAAAGAATCATGATGGTTCAGACTATGAGTCAGTACATGTTTTTGTATGACGTTGCAAGGGATGTTTTCATGTCATGAAGATCAGAATCCAGAAACTAGCTTCTCATATCATACAATGTTCTTGAGCAATGTTTTGCATCAAGACTTTCTGACAGTTACAAAATCAAGACTGTCGAACAAGACTGTTCCAGAATCAAGACAATCCCAGTTCCATTAAAAATCAAAACATCCAATACGACTGATTCCACCCAAGGATTAAACAAGAATGACCGGCCTTGTACTGCGTCTCAATGCTCATGTTTCATCTTTGCGACACTTGGCTCGCGTCCTGAGACATTTCACTACGAAATCATCATGTATGTACGGAGCTTGGAAAAATGCTGGAGATATAACTCATGATAATCTTGCGATCTTATACAAATCCCCCCTTTTTTTTCTCGTCAGAACCTGTGCTTGATCATGCAACTCTGGAGCGAGCAAGATAAATCCATAAGCAGAGTGGTTTTGGACGCGAATAACCCCCCCTCTCCGGAACGCTCTTATTTAGTCGCCACCACTCAACCCCTCTCCACAAGTGAACCTCCAGAACAAAAGATGTCAGCAAATAATGAGAATTCCTCAGACCCACTATTGCAAGAACTGTTTGAAATGCGTCTCGAGCTGATTGAACTAAAGGAACAAAAGAGGGCCGAGCTGGAAGAAGTTGACTTTATTACCGAGTTCATCAAGCTTTCCAAGCGGGAGGTTAGCGCATTGATCGGTCCCCACGCTCAGAAAATCAACTATATTTGCAAGTCCACACAGTGTCGGATCGTTTTAATGCCCGTTTCATTCGAGTCTATCAACATTCGGGTCAAGGGGCTGGATCTGCTCCAAACGCTCTCATTGACGGGAAAGATTCAGGAGGTGGTGCAGGCGAAGGTGATGCTTCGAAAGGCACTCTTGGAGCTTAAGGAAAAGTAAACTGTGATGTACTGGTGTATTTATTTACTGGTCTAGGTTTACGTGGTTATGGCAGGCTTCATAGACCGTGTTGCAAATCGGTGGCTGCGAAATTGTTCCCCCTGCGTGTACGCCCCCCTTTGGCACTACTCATAGGCCTAGTTTCGTGGCGCCAGCTGCTGGTCAGAATGAACGTGAATCAAAGGGTATGTGAACATGTACAGCAGTACGTACTTCACAACCACGTCCAACCCCGTTTCATGGGGAGGCTGTCTAGATTCTCTCAGTCAGGAGGCGTCCGGGTAAGTCCTGCGCGTATTTCTGAGCATGCACCTTTCAGATGTACAGATGCCATGGCTGGCATTTGGGCTGCACCAACAGGTCTTCGCAAAAAAATTTGTGCGAAAAAAAAAATTTGTGCGAAAAAAAATTTTCATTTAAAGCCCAGATATTCCCTCCTCCGTATTCTTCCTACTTTTTCCCTTTAAAGTAAATTTCTACAACAATGGCTGACGGTGTTTTCCAGGGTGCTATCGGTATCGATTTGGGTACTACTTACTCTTGTGTGGCTACGTACGACTCTGCAGTTGAAATTATTGCCAACGAACAGGGTAACAGAGTCACCCCTTCCTTCGTTGCTTTCAACTCCGAGGAGAGATTGATTGGTGATGCCGCCAAGAACCAGGCTGCTTTGAACCCAAAGAACACTGTGTTCGACGCTAAGCGTTTGATCGGTCGTGGTTTTGATGACGAGTCCGTTCAAAAGGACATCAAAACCTGGCCTTTCAAGGTTGTCAACTCTGGCGGTAACCCTGTCATTGAGGTTGAGTACTTGGAAGAGACCAAGACCTTCTCCCCTCAAGAGATCTCCTCTATGGTGTTGACCAAGATGAAGGAGATTGCCGAAGCCAAGATTGGTAAGAAGGTTGAGAAGGCCGTTGTTACCGTCCCAGCTTACTTTAACGACGCTCAACGTCAAGCAACCAAGGACGCAGGTGCCATTGCTGGTTTGAACGTGTTGAGAATCATCAACGAGCCAACCGCCGCTGCAATTGCTTACGGTTTGGGTGCTGGTAAATCCGAGAAGGAGAGACACGTCTTGATCTTCGACTTGGGTGGAGGTACTTTCGATGTTTCTTTGTTGAACATCACTGGTGGTGTTTTCACTGTCAAGGCCACAGCTGGTGACACACACTTGGGAGGTCAAGATTTCGATACCAACTTGTTGGACTTCTTCAAGGGTATCTTCCAAAAGAAGACTGGACATGACATCTCCGGTGACGCTAGAGCCTTGAGAAGATTGAGAACTGCTTGTGAGCGTGCTAAGAGAACTTTGTCTTCTGTTACCCAAACCACTGTTGAGGTCGACTCCTTGTTCGAGGGTGAGGACTTCTCCGAGAACATCACCAGAGCTAGATTTGAGGACGTCAACTCCGCTTTGTTCAAGTCCACATTGGAGCCAGTTGAGCAAGTATTGAAGGACGCCAAGATCTCCAAGTCCGGTGTCGACGAGGTCGTCTTGGTTGGTGGTTCCACCAGAATTCCAAAGGTCCAAAAGTTGTTGTCTGACTTCTTTGACGGTAAGCAATTGGAGAAGTCTATCAACCCTGATGAGGCTGTCGCCTACGGTGCCGCTGTCCAAGGTGCTATCTTGACCGGACAATCTACTTCTGAGGACACCAAGGACTTGTTGTTGTTGGATGTCATCCCATTGTCTTTGGGTGTCGCAATGCAAGGTAACGTCTTTGCCCCAGTTGTGCCAAGAAACACCACTGTCCCTACCATCAAAAGAAGAACCTTCACCACTGTTGCTGACCACCAGACCACTGTGCAATTTCCAGTCTACCAGGGTGAACGTGTCAACTGTTCCGAGAACACCTTGTTGGGTGAGTTCGACTTGAAGAACATCCCACCTATGCCTGCTGGAGAGCCAGTGTTGGAGTCCATCTTCGAAGTTGACGCCAACGGTATCTTGAAGGTTACTGCTCTTGAAAAGTCTACCGGTAGATCTGCCAACATCACCATCTCTAACTCCATCGGTAGATTGTCTTCCGAGGAGATCGAGAAGATGATCTCTGACGCCGAGAAGTTCAAGAACTCTGACGACGCTTTCGCCAAGAGACACGAGCAAAAGCAAAAGTTAGAGGCCTACGTTGCTTCTGTTGAGTCTACCGTCACTGACCCAGTCTTGTCTGCTAAGTTGAAGAGATCTGCAAAGGACAAGATCGAGGCTGCTTTGTCTGACGCCATGCAAACCTTGGAGATTGAGGAGTCTTCCGGTGATGACTTCAGAAGGGCTGAGTTGGCTTTGAAGAGAGCCGTCACCAAAGGTATGGCCACCCGTTAAGCATATCTAATAGTTAGATGAATAATTTGTGTGTATAAAAGGTCATTTTCAATAAAATAACTGTTATAAAGTGAGGTGTATTATAAATTATATATGTGATCTCTTAGGAATTCAAATTACTCCAATATGTAGTTACCCAACTTGTCCATTTTAAGGTTCTTGTCGCCCGCTGACAAAGCTTCGATGATCCTCTCATTTTCTTCGGTATCATGGTTGTCCTCCTCTTCATCGAAATCCTCTTCATAGTCCAGTTCGTCAGAATCGCTGTATTCTTGTTCAGTTTCTTCGTCTTGCAAGTTCACTTTCCGCATTCCCTCCACAGCAGCTTCCAAGTCCCGATCTGATTGATTCTTTTTCTTGGTGTAGCCCGAGGCCTTAACCTCAATATCCAAGTCCGCAATCCTCTTGACATCTCGGTCGAAGTTGGGAAGAGCATATCTGTAGCCCTCGCCATAGCCATCGGTGTCGAACATGGTCGAGTCATCCTTTGGAGTATAGGAAAATTTTCGGTAAAAAAACAAGCGGATGCTCTCCACATCTCGGTCGAAAAAAAACTTGGCGTCCGGGTGCTCTGTGGAAATACACTGTGGTAAGTCAACGACTACGAAGTCATGAGGGTGGTTCTTGGCATCTTCCTCATCGCGGATGATGATATTGAATTCGTTGAAATCGCAATGGATAAGCCCATGGTTGGCCAACTTGACAATGAATGACATCAACTCCGAATATAAGCGTTTGTAATGGGCATACTTGCGCATACTCTTCATGGTGTAGCCCTTGATCCACTCCATCATCACACAGTGGCGCAGGTAGTCGTAGGGTGTGGGCACAATGAAGCCGTTATTGTGTAGCACCACCAAGAACTGATACTCCTTTTCGGCAGCCAAACGGCTCAAGTACATCCAGTTGGATGTCTGCTTGTTCTTCAAGTAGTCTCTGTTGTTCTTGACGGTCTTGAAGGACGTGCGGCCCAAGCGGTAGATCTTTAAGACCTTCTGGGCACCTGCCGGGTCACTGACGGAGTAGATGTCGGACTCCTTTCCAACTCCTATCTTGGTACCCACGGAATAGAGCGAATCACGGTTCAACATCAGCTTGAGCGCAAGATAGTCGTAGCCCTGGTATGTGATGCGGAAGCCATCGTACTTTGCATTTCTGAGCCGGGCCACCAACTTCAACTTTGCCAAATCACCAATGGCACGGTTAGTACCCGAGGGAGATTTTAAGCCACCGATGGAATGAATCATTTGTGTGGGCACAAGTTCATGGTTACGGGACCCTAACTCGATAGCCTGAAGGATGCGGAAGTCATCTGCGGTCAAGTACCTCATATGAGAGGTATCAAGCTTCATATTGAAAACGTTATTAATGAACGAGAATTTCTTTCTGGTGTGTGAGAAGTATAATTGACTGTGTATTGAAGTAGTCGTATGCAGCAGAGAAGTAGATGGGGAGATGAGCGGTAATTTTCGTAGTCTCAGTCTCAGTCTCACTCTCACTCTCACACACACACACGCACTCTCTCTCTCTCTCTCACTACCCCCTACTATGTTCTCAAAGAAAAAATATAATAGAAAATCTCACAATAGAAAACCCTTTCGAAAAAAATCCCTGCGCCGTCGCGTCATTCTTCGCCCTCCTGTTGATGATCATAAACCTTCGTTCGATGCTGTGGGTTCAACCATATACTCTTGGATGTATTGTGATATGGCAGAAAAGATAGATAATTCCAATAATTCCCAATTGGATCAAGATCATTTCAATCAATTCAATGAAGATCAATTGAAACCTATTTCAAATGTAAACTATCGTGGTGGCCCTTCTTCTCTTTGTCAGAGAGCCGCACAGGTGGTAGCGCAAAATGCTCATAGTTTATGTTTATCTTTCTTAAGCCAGGCACCGTGGACTTGCTGGAAAATGGTTTGGAATAATATCGTGAAAGATGGCCGTGACCTGCCGTACTTATTCCGCATATTCTACCAGAAATTTGGCCAGGAATCTGCTTTCGTGTGCCATTACATTAAAATGATGGGTCACTCTTCACGCACCCATGGCTCGGCACGGCTGATCAAGAATGCCGCGCTCATGGCATGTCTTACACCCACGCTCCGACACCACCGTTTGGAGAATGTGTTTTCCAACATCTCGGTGCCGGATTTCGCTTCGTTTGTTCTGGAGCTCTCTGATGCTGCTGTGGTGGTGGATTGCTCGGGAATTCACCTGTTTACGCCTGCTCAACTCGTGGCTCTCTGCAGCACGCGAAACTTGGAGGCTTTGGATCTCTCCAATACTGATATCGATGATCAGTTCTTATATACGTTGCGTGGTTGTATGGTTCAGAAAGACTCGCGCATCCAAATCCTCAGAATATGTGATTGTCCAAAAGTTACAGAGTGCGGCCTTGGTGTTTTATTGGCGGAGCCTGGCGCTCCTAGTTTGGCCTATATAGAGTCTGATATCCAGATGCGCAAGACGACTTTTGTTCATGGCTTTCTGGCTTCGAGAAAACATGCCGATTGTATTTCTGGCACGAAATGGCGTGTGGTGCTGGAAACTGACCTGGCCATTGGCCTGGTGCATAAGTTTCACTTGGCCAATAAATTACTTTGCCTTCTGAGAAACTTGCTGAACTTCCGGGCCCCTTCATTTATCTGGGACTTCAAGTTGTTTCCACAAGTTGTGGAAGGCGCCCGAATCACTGAAAAGCTTTTGTTTGAAGCCTGGAAACTGAGGTTGTCCCTTGCTACTACTAGACCTGCCCATGTGCCCATTATGTATGTGAAAGATAGTAGTGAGGTTGCCCCAAAAGAGCCCAAAGCTGCTACTGAGTCAATCCCAGAGCTCCTGGCGTTCTGCCGTGCTGGCCACGGCTTGTTGCTGGAGAAACTGACCCTGCTGGAAAAACTGACCCTGCGGGAAAAACTGAACCACCTGCTGCTCAGAAAACCTCGCACAGTTACAACCAACGCCAAATCCTTCTTTTTAGGTTCTTGAATCACTAGCAATAAAATATTCCTATTGTCCCCTTTTTAAAAGACGCAATAAATCGGCACAGTTATTGGGTGTGGCGTGTGCATGAGACTGTGTAGGTAAAGGTGCCTGCTGTGGTATTCCGTAGGTCTCACCATAGCTAGCCTTTGAGTTCTGCGCTGGCTTACCACCATTCAAAAATTGGAGAAGTCCTGCACCAGCACTGTTGGTCTTGTCGTTGCTTGTAGCATGGCGTGCTGGCTCTTGGTGCACTGACACTGGTTCTGACTCGTCTTCGGACTCCAGATCGAATGTGTGTTTGATGCTATCATATATTTGATTCCCGATGGTGCTTGAATCCTCAAGATCCTCAAAGTTCTCGAAATTTTCAAATTCATCTTTACTCTCCGATGATTCTCCGTTATCTGATGCTTCGGTGTACGACAGAGCTGGTGCTGTCTGCATGTTGGAACCCAGGTTGATGATTTGCAAGATTTGGTTTCCGGCACTCAAATCTGCTGGGTTATGCCGCGTTGCATTCGTGGAAGTATGACGGTCTGGTATAGGGGACGAGTCAGGTTCTCTTTTGGCAAGCTTCATCGTTTGGGGATTGTTGAGAATGCTCAAGAACTCGCCAGATGCTTTTTTGTCTTTCGAGGGTGGTTTGTTAAGAATACTCAATAATTCGCCCGAGGCCTTATTGTTTCTCTGGGATTCAATGCTGTCATGCAGCTTGTTTGATTCAGAAGAGGCAGGAGGTGCTTGATTCTGCAACGAAACTGTTCTTCTGTTGGATTGAGCCCCCATGCTGGTGGTCTCCTTCTCTGATTTCTTGCCTTTCAAGATTCCCAAGAGTTCTGTTGCATTGGAAGATGTCGATCTGGTTGGTTTCGTCTCTCCGGACTCCTTGTAATGCGGGTTTTTACCCAAAATATTCAAGAGCGTGCTAGATGCATCACTGTTTGAGGTATCACGTTTCAACAAGGTAATTTTCTTGGAAGGAGTATCTGGTCTAGACAGTGACTCAGTTTTGTCTTTGCGCGTAACATCGGAATTCTCAACCTTATTCTGGGGTAGATGAGCAGATTTTTCCTTCTGAGATCGAGGACCGTTCAAAATTGACAAGAAATCTTTAGAGTTCAGCAGGGCTTTTGCACCATTGGGTACTTGTGGTTGCGTAGGAGGTCTAACTAGCGGCGACTCACCGGTGATAGGGCGAGGAAGTGGGGCACCCATGTAAGGTGGTAAGAAGTCTGAGGGAAGCATCATATGCACCTGACCCGGGTTCTGGGAAACTGGAGGGAAAAACTGGGGCATGTGTCCCATTCCGCCATAAACATTTTGCAAGTGAATTGGAAGCGACATTTGGATGAACTGTTGCTGGGGATTTTGGGAGGCATCTTGAGAACCAGATTGATTAGCTTCCACTTGAGGTTTTGCACCCTGTAATATATCAAGGAGCTCTCTACCAGCATCAAGATTCAAATCGGAGGAAATGCCCATGAGAGCTTTCAAGCGGATTTCGGCCTGTTGAATAAGCTCCTTTTCGTTCACTAAGCCCTTGTTCTTGTCAACCCATCTAGTAAGAGGTTTAAGCATGATATTGACCACGAAGAATTTCAGGGAATTGCTTTTGACAGCTTTCTGGAGGCTCTTGATGTCGAACCACGTGATCTCGGCGATCTCGTTTCTCACCAAAGGCTCAAATTTGGTGTCCTCTGGGACGTTTTTCGCCAAGAATATTTTAAAGTTCTTTCCACAGATTGTCCTTTCGAGTACATCAGACTCGTTTACGTGATCTCGGCAGTCAAAGCCCGTCTCCTCACGTACCTCTCTGATGGCACATTCTAGATCCGACTCATCCTTGGAGATCTTGCCTCTAGGAAAGGACCAGGACTTGGATTCATAACCTCGCACCAAAACGACCTTGGTCAAGTTGCTGTTCAATAAGGCCACGCCTCGCACGGGAATAGTGGATTTGTAGGCGCCAAAGCGGGCCAAGGAGTCTCTGGGATCGCCCCACTTCCAGAGCAAAGGACATTTATTCAAAATCTTGGGGGCAAACGTTTTCATTTTCATGCTGGGTAAGTTCTGGTTGATTGCACGTACGAAATCCGTGTAAAACCATTGGGCCTCCTCGACTTGGAAGAACACTCTTTCTATGGAAGACAAGTCTTCGTCGGGAACGTTAATAACGAAACGCACGAGCAAGTCCTCAAGGACATGGTCAATGGGTTGATTGAATAACCCATCTTTTAGTAATATGCTCATAGTACTTGTGTGGTTAGATAAATATAATGTAGGGGGGGTATGTATCAAGGTTGGTGTGGATGTACAATAAGTGGTAAAAAAAAGTCCTTTTTTCCACCTGCTCCTGCACACACTCTCGGACACTCCTGATGCTCCACCTAATTCCCTAGTGGTGATAAATAAGGGCCGGGTAAATTGTAAAGGCGAGGCCAAATTGGGATAGGCCAATTATGAGATTTTTTTGCTTTTGAAAAGACTTTTTAATCCTAACTTGTCTATTTTTTTTTTTTTTTTTTTTTTTTAAAAAACTTTTTAAACCTAAATTTTTTTTTTTTTTTTTTTTTTTTTTTTTTTGTAAAACAGACGCTTTTTAGATTTAGAGTTAAACGCAAAGGTTACATCACGTAATAGTGCATCAAAAGTGCCGAGCTCCTCCATAGCAGAAGTACCAGCAAAAAATTCTTCTTCTTCTTTGTAGATAATACTATGTATTCTATCCGTTTCCTGCACCTTTTCCAGAATAATTCACAGACCTGAAATAAATTATAAGCATATTGTTGAACGGACCTGCACACACTTGTTAACTGCACCATCAAGTAAGTAGGTCTCGCACAACCATCCGGCACCAGCGTATAGTTTCCCATGCTGACCCGGTACTTCAGTAGCTGCACAGCGGCATTGAATCGGAACGTGCCCAGATTTGTAAACACTTTGAAAGAGGTATCCAAACCTGCACTCAAGCACTCAGAAGTCGTGTCCAGGCCGTTTGGCTTTGACCATCCCATCTCACTTGCTAACACATCCAGCATATCTGATTTGTTCGAGAAAAATTCAGCAGAGAGAAGAGAAAGGCAGCTTAACCATGACATCAAGCACTCGCCTTTCTACGACTCCAAATCGTTCTCTAATACCCAAGGTAAGATTTTCACTCCTCCGGTATCGTACTTTAAGCGAGACAAGTCCAAGTTCTTCCCCAATATGGTGGGTCAAAATTTGCAGAATTACTCTGTAGCATTACAGGATATTATTCCTGGCAAGGTGTCAATTGTGAGGATCTTCTCGACTATCTCTGGGGAGAAGTGCACCAATACGTATGTGGAGGAGTACTTGTCCGAAAACGGATACGCACAGCTCCAAGAAAAATACAAGAATGTCCAGATGATCGACTACAACATCCCACAATCGTGGATCAAGGGAATTTTTGTGAAAATGGCCAAGTCCAATTTGCGGAAAATCGTACCCAGTTCTCGTCATGATAAGTACTTCATTCTATCCAACAGTATGTTTGATGTGGACATACGACAAACTCTCAAATGTGACAACAAATGCTCAGGGTACATTTACGTTTTGGACGATGAAGGCAGAATCCGATGGGCAACTTCGGGGTATGCAAATGAGTCTGAGAAGGCCATTCTCTGGAGAGCTGTGGGGGGAATCAGTAAAGAGATTGATTTGAAGAGAGAGAGACCTGATGACCATTGAATGTGCTATTGGGAAATGTAAATTTCTCAAGATATTTTCTAGATATGGAATACGGGCTAGATTGTTCTAGATATGGAATTATGGACTAGATAGGGCTCTAGTTTGGGTGCGAAACCATTACTCTACATGAACGGAGTAATGAGGCAACCAGCTGATATGATAAACCACACCTTGATAAGTTTCTGAATGCCTGTTAGTTCCTGATAGTTCCTTATAGTTCCTTATAAACCCTCATAGGACCCTCTCACCCTGTTACAACCAGAAAATCAGAAATATGTATATAACTCTGCCTATAATACAGATAAACAGGTCACATGATGTGGTGAGGGCAGCAGCCCTAGATTGTCTGCAGGAAATAAAAAAGTGGTAGTAAAATTTTCAACTATCGCGCCCCAATTCTTACTTCTCAACAACGTCAATATCAACCATGTCTGCCCCTATTAACAAGGAGAAGGTCCAAGAACAAGCCGAGGAGATCCACAAGATCAGAATCACCTTGACTTCCACCAAGGTCAAGCAATTGGAGAAGGTCTGTTCCAACATCATTAGCAGTGCTGTTGAAAACGACATCGTCAAGAAGGGACCTGTTAGATTGCCAACCAAGGTGTTGAAGATCACCACCAGAAAGACACCTAACGGTGAGGGTTCTAAGACCTGGGACTGTTACGAGATGAGAATCCACAAGAGAGTCATCGACTTACAGGCTCCAACCCAGATTGTCAAAAAGATCACCCAGATCACCATCGAGCCTGGTGTGGATGTCGAGGTCACCATTGCTGCTTAAACGTGCTAAAAACGGGAGCTTGGTGACAGTACACTGAAAAGTCACATATCGAAGTTGTGTTAATGAAAACGTAGTTGTGGGAATTTGTATCCAAGTGCTCTAGGCGTGCCGTGCACTTAGCGGTGCACAGACGTTGTGGTTTAGCTATCAGGATTTGGTACAATTGTCGATGAATTCTTGGTGTATTGTTGTATATGTTTATATAAATATATCGGCGCACTCAAATTTTGGGATGTAGAGAGGAGGATACCGTGTCAGTGCTCATAACCTCCATCCTGCCAAAAAAAAATAACGTCGGTCAAAAAATGGTAATGGTGGTCTCGCACTGTCGGGCATATAACATGACCCCCCTAACAAGCTGACCCCACACCTTTTGCCAGCTCCGCCCGCCACAACACTCGTATTCCAGCATGATCTTCTTCACCCTGAAACCCAAGCTAAAATATTTAGTTACCCGTCCGTTTCATGCTTCCAAAAAATTATTATCGAGTCATGTCTTGGGCAACCAACCTTCCAAGCTCTTTAACAAGAGATATGTGGCAATTGTCTCTGGTATCGTCCTTGTGAGTTCATATGTGTCGTTGGCTCCCTCTAAACACTATAAATTGGATAGCGTGCCTCCGTCGTTGGGAGGTAGCACTAACCTGAGATTTTACAAGCCTACAGAGGATGTTTATGACAAGCGGTACTTCTCGGCTACCACAAGCTCGATTCTTCAGAAAAATAGCTTGGGTACTCAACAGCACAAGGAAGGCATTTTTCTATTGAATGAAGACCAGGTCAGCTTCAAGCTTAGGCAGTTTGAAGAATCTTACTATGTCAATAGGGGTAAGGGTGTCACAAGGTACGATATATGCCAGCTTCCTTCGAACTCGCCCATAGAGGATGACCGCGCAGAGGAAATTATCCATATTCCCATTTTACAGGATAATAATGTCAAGGCCTCCACTGATTGGATGTTTTTTGGTGTGTTTGATGGCCACGGTGGATGGACCACGTCCTCCAAGTTACGTGATCATTTGATTCTGTACATTGTACACGAATTTGGCACTATATTCAAGCCGGCCGCCAAAGACGAAAACTTGCGTTATGTTCCCAACAGTGCTACCATAGACCAGGCTATAAAAAACGGCTTTTTGAAGCTAGACCATGAAATCGTCAACAAGAATATTGAGAGTCTTTTAAACGACAACAATAAGGCCAAAGCTGCAGAGTTATTGATGCCTGCACTTTCAGGATCTTGCGCCCTACTTTCTTTCTACGATACAAACTCCAAGATCTTGAAGGTGGCTGTGACTGGTGACTCTAGAGCTTTGTTAGGCTCCTTCAAAGATAACAAATGGGCAGTCAAGCAGTTGAGCATAGATCAGACAGGCTCAAATCCCACTGAGGTTGCTCGCATTATTTCCGAGCACCCAGACGAGCCTAGTGTCATAAAAAATGGAAGAGTTTTGGGAACTTTGGAACCATCCAGAGCTTTTGGTGACTGCCGCTACAAACTCCCTGCACGAATCCAGGAGAGAATTTATAAGCAGTTCTTTGGAAGGAGACTCCCCAACAACCTCACATCGCCGCCATACATTACCGCAGAGCCAGTGATCACTACCACCAAGATCAGCCCCGAAAATAACGACTTCTTGGTCATGGCGTCGGACGGATTGTTCGAAATGCTTTCGAATGAAGAGATAATCGGGCTTGTGGTGAAATGGATGGAGAAGGAAAGAATGGTCAAGCCAACAAAATCCTTATGGAATGTCTTTGGATCTAACGATAAAGGTTTACCTGAAGTTGAAGATATCACGTCAGAAAAGACTAACAAGCAGCCATTTCGCAAGAACAGGCACTCGTCACAAAACGGTTTTCTTTTGGAGGACAAGAACGTGTCGACCCATTTAATTAGAAACGCATTATCCAATGGAGGTTCACGTGAGCAGACCCTGATGCTTATCTCGATTCCAAACCCGGTTTCGCGACGATACAGAGACGACTTGACTGTGACTGTTGTGTTCTTTGGAAAAGGTATGGGTGAGGACGACAATGGAAAATTGGAAGTGAACTCTGAAGCCACTGCCGGCGGGATCAATACCAGCAAGCCCAAATTATAGGTCTACGCACAAGTTGGATAAAAGGTTATTAGCTACTTAGTAGGGTAGTGCGCTTTTCGCACGTCAAGTGTAACTGTACTGAAAATACATCAGGCTACTACAAAGTACATCAGGCTACTATACAATATTCAACATGGCCGTTAAAGAATTGAATCCTAAAGAGATTCTTAACTTAGGATCAGATCCTAGTCAAGGCAACTTCAAAGACGAGCTTTCACAAGAATTGCTTGAGCCCTCCAACCAGCTCAACTGGGACGTCCTTGGCCTTGTACAATCTATCCCTAACATCGACAAACAAAGGATCTTTCTGCAGCTTTTAGTGCAACCAGAGTTTATTTCCCGGACATCATTCAGATTCAAAAGGGGCGGCATTGAAGGTTCTGTGACTGGGTTTAAAGAAGAACTTCGCTTATCGGAAGTGGATAATGCCAACGCCACCAATTCTCTTTCCATTCAGAGAAAGTTAGGTCCCAAGCTGGACTCCGTTCAAGGCAAAACCAATTTCTTGCCCTTTCAACCTGGAGGGCTATTCAGTAAGACACAAACAAACCAGACGCTCAATACGTCTCGTGCAGCATCGGAGTTTCAGTATTTGCGTCGTAACGCCCAGGGCCTCTTTGATGTACCTCAGGGGATGCTGAGAGGATTAAATTTGCAATCTGAAGCGAAAGAGCCCATGGAAGGCGTTGAAGCAGAAATAGTGCAGCAGGAGCTGGATAACGAAGAAGACCACAAGGCTCAGGCCCACGGTGGCGTCATAGATGACCAGAGATTCGTGAATCTTAAGGAACTAGATGATTATATTCCCCCAGACTACAAAGTCATACAGGAGCAAATGGATGCAGAGGTGGAGGAGAAGCACAATTGGGCACACGTGGTAGATCTCAACCATAAAATCGACAACTTCGAAGAGATCGTACCGAACATGGCCCGCAAATGGCCTTTCGAATTGGATACGTTTCAGAAAGAGGCTGTTTACCATTTAGAGCAAGGTGACTCGGTGTTTGTTGCTGCACATACATCAGCGGGTAAGACAGTGGTTGCAGAATATGCCATTGCTATGGCCGCCAGAAACATGACCAAAACCATCTACACGTCGCCCATTAAGGCCTTATCCAACCAAAAATTCAGAGATTTCAAGGAAACTTTCAAGGGTATGGACATTGGTCTCATCACTGGAGATGTTCAAATCAACCCCGATGCCAATTGTTTAATTATGACCACGGAGATCTTGCGGTCCATGTTGTACCGCGGTGCTGACCTCATTCGTGACGTTGAATTCGTGATCTTTGACGAGGTCCATTATGTCAACGATATCGACCGTGGTGTGGTGTGGGAGGAGGTGATCATTATGCTTCCAGACCATGTGAAATTCATTCTTCTATCTGCTACAGTTCCGAATACCTACGAGTTTGCTAACTGGGTGGGAAGAACAAAGAGAAAGGATATCTATGTGATATCTACACCAAAAAGACCTGTTCCCTTGGAGATCTTTATCTGGGCCAAGAATGATTTATACAAAGCAATCAATGCCAATGGTGTTTTCAGTGACTCTGAGTTCAAAAAGCACAGAGATGTTTTGGAGCCTGACAATAAAAATGTACCTCCCAAAGCAGTCATGGGAAGTGGGTCCAGAAGAGGACCTGGTGGTACAGCACGCGGAGGAAATAGAGGTGGAGGACGTGGTGGTGCCCATTCTAGAGCCGCTTTCACTCGAAGTGGCCCAAACAAAAGCACTTGGACGAACTTGGTGCAGTACCTCCACTCCAAAAAATTACTCCCGGTGGTGATTTTCGTCTTCTCTAAAAAAAGATGCGAGGACTATATTGATACATTGAGTGGGGTGAACTTCTGCAATGCCAAGGAAAAGTCGGAAATCCATATGTTTATAGATCGTGCTGTTGCACGGTTGAAAAAGGAGGATAGAGAATTGCCGCAAATTCTCAAGATCAGAGACTTGCTTAGCCGAGGCATTGCTGTTCACCATGGAGGCTTGTTGCCCATAGTCAAGGAGTGCATTGAGATTCTCTTTGCCAAGTCATTGGTGAAGGTTTTGTTTGCCACGGAGACTTTTGCCATGGGTTTGAATTTGCCAACAAGAACAGTTGTGTTCTGTGAGTTGAGAAAACATGATGGAAGAGGCTTCAGAAACTTGTTCCCGGGAGAATTCACACAAATGGCAGGAAGAGCAGGAAGAAGAGGTCTTGACACCACGGGAACTGTGATTGTTATGTCATTCAAGCAGCCTCTCCAACCTGCTGATTTCAAGGATGTGACTATGGGAAAACCAACAAAGCTTTCGTCACAATTCAGATTGACTTACAATATGATCTTGAACTTGTTAAGAATCGAAGCACTTCGTGTGGAGGAGATGATCAAGCACTCCTTCAGTGAAAACTCCACGCAAACGCTTTTACCCGAGCATAAGAACAAGATTGAAGAGCTTAGGGAGACTTTGAAAGGTCTCACGCTCAAAGAGTCAAAATACATTGATGATTTTCAAAAGACATACTCGCTCATGAACGAGTATAAGGAAATCTATGGCAAGATCTGCAATGAGATTCAGGTACTGGAGAAGTCAAAGGGCAGGGTATTTGTTATAGGTAAGCTTATGGTTTTTGAGGACGAAGATGGAGTTGTGAGATGCGGAATAGTTGTCAAGAGTGACTTGGCTCAGAAGCGAATCATCTTCATGACATTTGACCATGGAAAAGAATACGAAGATGTCAGCAGATCATACGGGTTGCCTTATTTCCCCAGCAAAGACTACCTCAAGCATGTGATGCCAGAAGTCAAGTACAAGGGCGAATTGCGTCTCACGAGTGTTCCGTTTACCAAAATTCAATTTGCCAGTGTTTACACTATGAACGTGAACATCAATAACACATTGAAGCAAGACAAGGACGAGGTGGAGAAAATCGAACAATCGTTCAAAATGGTGACGCGTTTCTTCCCACGTCTTAAGAGCATTGTCTTGAAGTCGTCAGTCAAATTCTCCTTACTCGAGCAATTCAAGCGGATTGATGAAATCATACAGGAGTTTGAAGCTATCCATGCATATGACAAACCGGAGTTCAAGGAGTTCTATTCCCAAATCAAAACACGTGAGACCATCAAGAAGAAAATCGACTCGTTGAATATGTTGATGTCAGAGGAAAACATGGAGTTGTTGCCAGACTATGAGCAGAGATTGAAGGTGTTGGAGCAGTTGGAGTTCATTGACAAGAACCAGAATGTCATGCTCAAGGGCCGTGTGGCATGTGAAATCAATTCAGGCTGGGAGTTGGTGTTGACGGAGCTTATCCTAGACAACTTCTTAGGAGACTTCGAACCCGAGGAGATTGTGGCGTTGCTCTCTTGTTTTGTGTATGAAGGACGTACCAAAGACGAGGAGGATCCACCAATTACTCCAAGATTAGAAAAAGGAAAAGAGAAGATTCGGGACATCACTGAAAAATTACTCAAGATCTACACAGAGTATCAAGTGTCGCTCTCTTCAGAGGAGGAGGAGTTCTTGGAACGCAAACGTTTTGCCTTGGTGAATGTTGTCTATGAATGGGCTAAGGGAATGACCTTCAAAGAAATTATGCAAATCAGTGTGGAACTGGAGGGTACCATCGTGAGGGTGATCACAAGGTTGGATGAGATTTGTCGACAAGTGAAGAATGCCGCATCCATTGTAGGAGATTCAGTTCTTCACTCCAAGATGTCCGAGGCGCAGGAACGCATCAAGCGAGACATTGTGTTCTGTGCATCTTTATACATATAATCTAGAATCGGCTTAATGATATAATCACAGCTTTATCCCTTAGATGCGATAATCCGCAATATGCCCATGCTTGAGTTGAGGATCTTCAGTGGCCAGAACTTCAGAAGCACTTCACGCGAACCGAACTTCACCACCAAAAGGCCTATCATGGTATAAAAACTCGCCACAGTAGCCTTATCCATAATGGCTTTTCGTACACTTTCAGGATTTTCAGTAAACCCCGCCGAGTGAGCACCACGGTATGGCATCACACATTTATCCAAAGAATTAAGCTTCATGAAGCGTATGGCCAAAGAATTGGAGTCAGAAAACAACTCAAGCGAGTTTTCTAGTTCTTCTGCAGACTGCGAGAGGTGTTGAAGATCAGCAAAGATCGTGTCCAGTATACAATGGAGCTCAAAGAACCGGGTGCCTATGTTACGCACGATATCCTGTTTGATGGTGGTGTTTCCATACTCCGAGCCAGCGGGTAACGAATGCGTCTCAATGTCCATATTTGAAAGACCACATATGATACATATGAGCTCTGGGAACAGGAGCGGTAATTCCTGGCCCAAGAACTCCTGGATGCGGTTTGTCCGTGGCTGTAGAAGGGACTCCATTTCCGGATCTAGATTGAGCCTCTCCAAGATATTAGAGTAAACCGGGTATTGGATGCCGTCCAAGAGGGGGGAGATAAATTTGGGTTGGGGCGTGAAGGCGATGTATTTCTTTGAACTATTCATAGTGATATTTTTAAGGAAGAGGTCTCGACTCAGAACTGTTTCCACACATCGGCGAATGGAAGAGGGGCGCATATGAAAGAGATTTAATTAGGAAGGGGGAGAGGGGGTGAGAGGGAATGTGTAGTGAGAAGGTGAGTAGGTGAGAAGGTGAAAGAGAGAGAGAGAGAGAGAGCACATCGAAGGTGCAGCATTGCACATCTGACCAACTAACTAACCCTAAAAAAACCAACCATCTAACCAAGAATTATATTCCTAAATCAAATATTATTATCAGATTCTCTTTTACCTACTAAAATAGAATGTATCCCTGCATATAATGCAGGCTCATCTCCTCGAGCGTCTTAAGGTCTACTACACCTTCTGCTCATGTCCTCTAAAACAAAAAAAAAAAGTGCCGGGGCACCTGCTGCTCCGGCTACCGAGAAAAAAATCAAGTTACCAAAACTGTACATTTGCCGGCCCGCACCACCAGGACTGGCCACGGTATTGACTCATCCTGAGGTGGCCCTGGCCATGGACCTTACTCCAGGTCAGTTTGTTGTGGTCAGTAAAGAAGGGGCCTCAGGAGTGCTTGCTACTTTGAAGTTTTTCAGTGAACAAGAAGACATGAATGTGATGCAAGTTCCCAAGGAATTGAGGCTTCTTTCGGGAATCCTCTTGGGTGATAGGCTCACATTCTCTGCATACCAAAAACAATCTCAATTTGCACAGAAGGTCCGGGTGTTTAGTGAAGAACCCGTGGAAGAAAAGCTCATTAAACAATCATTGATTTCAATGGGTGTTGTTAGTCCGGGTCTACTCATTACGTGCGGAGAACAACTGGTTAGAGTGGTGGATGTTGTACCGAGGCAGACCATATCTAATTCCATGGATTCCGTGGCTGATCAAATGGCCCTGCTATACTTGTCTTCAACAACAGATGATGGCTTTGTGTCGCAACCTTTCCTCTGTATTGGCTCTACTGACGTGGACATTTCCCCACACAATATAAACATGGCTCTATACCCCAAATTACCCCGTCACTTTGCGTTCGACCAGGTTGGAGGTCTTGATAAGTCCATTGCACTTCTCCGCTCCACTGTACAATTACCTTTGCATCATGCAAACCTCTTTTCTGACTTTGGCATCTCTCCGCCTAGAGGTATACTTCTCCATGGGCCTCCTGGAACTGGTAAAACCATGTTGCTTCGTTGTGTGGCCCACGAGTGCGATGCCCACGTGCTCATGGTCAATGGCCCGCTGATTGTGTCTAAGTATTTGGGCGAGACTGAAAATGCTCTTCGTGATATGTTTGCCGAGGCTGTCAAGTACCAACCGTCAATCATCTTCATGGACGAAATCGACTCCTTGGCACCCCTCCGAGGCCTGGATGATGCCGGCGAGACCGAGTCTCGTGTTGTGGCCACGCTCTTGACTATGATGGATGGCATGGGTGATTCTGGACGTGTGGTTGTTGTTGGGGCCACGAACCGACCCAACTCTATTGATTCTGCTCTCAGACGACCTGGGCGTTTTGACCAAGAAGTGGAGATTGGTATCCCCGACGTCGATGCTCGGGTCCAGATCCTCCAGAAACTACTCTCCAAGATGAACTCGGAAAGATGCAGTGTCCTGCAGGAAGACGTTCTTAACATTGCACTGAAAACCCATGGATACGTTGGGGCCGATCTCTCTGCTTTATGCAGGGAAGCTGTCATGAAAGCCATTTCCAGAGGCATGGGTACAGGCCTGTCTTTATTCTCTACTATGGACAATTTACTGTGTCTAGATACGAAGGTACAAGTATGTGATCTAGAGGCGGCCCTCGTGGAGGTACGGCCCTCGGCCATGCGAGAAATTTTCTTGGAGATGCCTAAAGTCACCTGGGATGATATCTCGGGCCAAGAAGATTTGAAGCGGAAACTCACCGAAGTCGTTCTGCTTCCCTTGGAGGCAGCTGACACCTTTGCGCGTCTTGGTATATCGTCTCCCAAAGGTGTGCTCTTATACGGACCTCCTGGATGCTCGAAAACACTCACAGCCAAGGCACTTGCCCATGAGTCGGGCCTCAATTTTTTGGCAGTGAAGGGACCGGAGATCTTGAACAAGTTTGTGGGAGAAAGTGAACGGACTGTACGAGATATCTTCCACAAGGCTCGAGCAGCTGCACCATCCATCATTTTTTTTGATGAGATCGATGCTTTGGCTTCCTCAAGAGATGAGGCTCTGACTCTGGCCTCGCAGAATGTCCTTACGTCGTTGCTTAATGAAATAGATGGCGTGGAGGAATTAAATGGGGTCATTGTTGTTGCTGCTACTAACCGGCCTTCGGAAATTGACCCAGCGCTCCTTCGTCCTGGACGCTTGGATAGACATATCTACGTTGCTCCTCCAGATCATGCAGCCCGGTTGAATCTTATACAGAACCGGTGCAAGGATTTCCAAGTGGAGCTGAGCGACAGTCTATTCGCTAAGCTTGCTGATGCCACTGATGGGTGTTCCGGGGCAGAGGTGGCTCTTTTATGTCAGGAAGCAGGGCTTGCAGCAATTATGGAAGATAAAAATGCCACTTGTGTGAAAGAACGTCACTTTGAGCATGCATTGAAAAGTATTTCTAAGGGTATCACTCCGGAAATGCTTGAATATTATCAGGAGTTTGCCGGCCGCAGTGGTTTGAAAATATAGAAGTTATGGATAATAGATTTAGATTGGTGAATTAATGATCGATAAATATAGGTGGATGTAAGAGAGATTAATGAATCATTCATGTCTGTTTGCAACCCTCCTCTAAATCCTTTTCAAAGTTCTCAGGAAGGTCCTTCGAATTGAAGTCCAAGCCGGCATCCTTGGCGCCCAAACCACCAAAGCCAGGAAAATCCGAGTCATCGCCAACCAATTCCGTAGGAGGGTTGCCTAATTCCTGTAATGACTCTAGCAAGCTATTGACCTTCTCCCTATGCTGCATGTTGTCATTGTCATATTCTGGCCCCTCGAAAACAGTCAAGATGTCTTTTGTGATATCGTACTGCTTGGAGTACCTGTCGTAGTCGTCAGCAGAAAGCTTCTCTTTGGAGCTCTCCAAATATTCGGGGAACTTTGTATTGAGGTCTTTGATGGGCTCATAAAGCACTTCTTTCAGCGACAATTGCTCCAACATATCGGTCAAGAGCTTGGTCATGTTAAAGTCGGTGTCCCCTTTGGCGCCGCCTAGGCCGGCCAATAATTGCGAGATCATATCTTCAGGGTTCCCACTCAATGGATCGTTCTTCAATTGGTCATCCACGGTCTTGCCTGACTTCTTCAACCGCTCCATGGTTTCCTTCATGACATTGTCGAAGTTTTGTGGCAGCAGAGCCTTTTTGGCTTCATTCATGTGGGTTTCCTCGAACTGCTTGACTAAAGTTTCAAATTGTTTCTGAGCATCAGGGTCATCAATTTTGAGATCTTTGACTAATTCATCAATATTGTGTTTGAATTCGTTGGTTGAAGTATTTTTGGTGGAATCAGTTTGGTCAGCAGCGACACCAGGCGGCTGGCTCAAAACTTGCTCATCGAATTCATCCAATAATTCATCCAAGTCATCGTCCTCTGGAACTGGCACGGTTTTGTTTTTGTTGACATTGTTCTTCTTGTCGGGATTTGACATATTTGAAGTGGTTGTGAGGGGAAGAAACGATGTCTGTGGAGAGCGGTGAAGTTGTCGCAGAAACCCACCTGCACCTGCAGTGCGAGGTCAAAGTGCGGAGGAAGCCGTGGTCTTGTTTCTTCGCCACCCCGCGCGCAGACCTTTAGTATTGACAAGAGTCACCCACGAATGAATCCCAACATCTGCCCCCCCCCCCCAGTCACGTGAAACCTTAGTACTAAGAAAGATATGTGAAAGCTTAGTATTAAGCCCAATAGGCGAAAGCAGCATATAGATTTATTCAAAGGTCAAATTTCCATTGAGTGAAAATATTCATTAGAAAATATACTTCGATTTCATTCTTTTCCCCGCCCTATAAAGAAGTCCAACAAACTGCTAAAATTAGGAAAAAACATTAATCTATAACATTAATGTATAATTTTAATTTAAATATATCTAATAAACTACCCTATTACTCTATTCACTAATTTATTCACTATCTTTTATAGTATGGTAGGAATCCCTTTCTTGGTGTCAGTTGCAGCATACCTAGTGCAGTGCGCCTTTCCTTTAGGTGGGACTCGACAACAGGTCGGAGCTGTGGACGAAAAAACCACAACACAGCGCGCCTCTGCAACTTCTTATCCATCGTCTCTCAATATCATATGTCGCTCTGCAAAACTCGGTTACAGGAAGAAAGAAAGCAGTGGAGAAAAGACCATCCGTTTGGGTTCTATGCCCGACCCAGAAAGTCCGAAGATGGCACCTTGGACTTGACCCATTGGGACGCAGGCATCCCAGGAAAAGCAAACACTCTTTGGGCAAACGCAACTTACCCAGTAAGTATCTACTTCTCTGATGAATACCCTTCAAAGCCACCCAAAGTGATGTTTCCCAGTGGCTTCTACCACCCAAATGTCTACCCTAGTGGCACCGTGTGTTTATCCATCTTGAACGAAACCCAGGACTGGCGGCCGGCCATCACGTTGAAACAGATCGTGTTGGGCATTCAGGAACTTCTCATAAACCCCAATCCTAACTCGCCTGCTCAGGAGCCCGCATGGAAGGCTTTCAGCAAAGACAGAGCTACCTACGAGAGGAAGGTTAAGGAGCAGGCCAAAAGATATGTCAACTCCAACTGATCGTTTGTTGAACTGAAAATCGACTGTACTATATTATTAAGAACCTAATAACATGTCTTGTATATGTAGGTGAATCTATCTGGCTGCTAGTTAGTTATCGGCGCTGTTGCTGATCAAATCTCTGCTTATGGAGGCTCCTATCTCCAGCTCCCCGAGCTGCGATGTGCCTTTCTCCTTGTATGTGCTAACAGCTGGTATATCGGCTTTGATACGTGATACGAGCGTCAGATATGCCCGGGGCTCCAACTTGATTAACGTGTGCAAGGGAATAGACATCCATGGACTCTCCTCTTGAGGCACGTTCATGAAGTATGCGTACAAGCACCGTAACACCGCTTGGTGGGTGATGATGAGAATGTTTTCCTGACGTTCCAATTCCATGATGATGGGCTCCAACCGGATCACAATGTCTCTGTACGACTCGCCGCCACGATACCTGTACTCGTACTTGTTGTCATCCCTGGCCTTGAAATCCTCCGGGAACTTCTCCTCTATTTCTTCGTAAGTCATGCCATCGCATTCTCCGGCGTCCAACTCGTCTAGTGCTTTCCATTCCAATTTTCTCTTGTAGGGCAAAAACGAAGCTGTTTGCTGTGTTCTTTTGAGTGTCGATGTCCACACCGTCAAGTTGGTGTGTTTATGTTCTTCTCCCAACGACTTGAGCACCAATTCCGGGAGTTTCTTGGCGTACCGCATGCCTCGTTCCGATAGGTTGGAATCTCCACCAATTTTCCCGGTGAGATTATACTCTGACTCTCCGTGTCTCAGCAACCAAATGCTTCTTGGCTTGATGTGCAAATTCATCACGTAGTAAACAATGCGAGACTCCAAATAACTCTCGATTCGGTTGACAATGATCTGTGAACCAACATTGACAAGTTTGATGAAAGTCAAGTCGCCATCATCTTCCACATTTAAGGTCTCGTAGTTTTTTTCGTACTGCTCAATCCTCTTGAGGAAGTCCTGAGTGGCTGTCTTGGGATCCACGTTGGTGTAGTCTGGAGAGCTTGTTTTAACATCGGCGATATTGTGCAAAATAAGATCCTGGTCGTCACACCAGCTCTCCAAGAAAATGGGTTCGATCAAATTCTCCCGACATAACTTAAGAAGTTCTGCTCTTCTGGCCTTGGTGGAGTTTGTAGCGTCAATTATGCCCACCACACCATTTTTCTCTGTGAACCAATCCATCATGTCTGCAATGGCCATATCAATGGCCTTCTTTCTGGTATTCAAGCCCTCTACATTGTCAGGGCTGAAGAAGTCGGCGGTCACGGGTCGAGAGCTCGCCAAATTTCTTCTGTATGAGCCGACGTTGAAGCACTTGGATTCTATGGATAGCCACAGAAGATATCGGACAATTTTTTGGGCAATTAAGGATTTGCCTCGTGCGGGCAAGCCCACCATGATAACACAAATTCTGACGTTTTCCACATGGGAAACGGAGTAGACAGGCATTTTGGAGAGGTGATGAGGTGAGTGAGGAGGTGAGGCAGCGAGGAGGTGAGGATATGTGGAGGCGTGAGCAGAGGCGTGAGCAGGCGTTCAGGGTTCTCAATGGATCAACCTCTATAGGTGTTTACCTCAGCGGTGCTTGAAAAGTAAGACTTAAAAGAATCAGTATTGTACAAGGAAACAGTAGATATAGGATATATTTGAGGTTCGCGAATCCAGACCTTCTTCCCCAGAAATTGGGGTCCTTTTCTTCTCTGGCCGCAATCATGCACACTGTGTAAGGCCTTCATTTGCTACTTGAATACGGAAGTTCCCCTAGCTCCAGATCTAGAAATAATTTATATAGATGTAGGCATTTTCTTATATACACTTCTAATTTACATTTTACCTAGAATACTACAAATTTTTCCCCATATTTTTCAGAAGCCAGTTTCTGATCTCACGCAATTTTTCTGCACCCCACGAAAATCACCTAATAAATAAGTCTTCCAGATTACACACTGACAACTAAAATAATTCCTGGGAAAAAAAAAAAAAGATATAAAAAGAAAAATCTTAGGCTTATGAAACGTCAAAGTTTAATATTTACTAGTTTTCGAATGTTTAAACAGGCACACACCAATGCGTGGAAATGCCTGATTTAATAGCTGAAAGTCACGAGACTCAGTTGCGCATCCTTTAGGTCACAGGTCACATCATCCCTCCGCGCTTTACTCTAAACTATTGTATATATAGCACCATGAAGAGGTTCTTGACTAAGCTGAAGAAAGGAACAGCACCAGAACCCGATTCTGACTCCATAACCGGAGCATCGTTTGTTGGGTCCGAATCCGAGTCGCTCCAGGACCTTAAGCCCATGTTTAAAAACTCCTCTTCGGGTCACTTCACCAATGACGTCAAGTTAAATATGAATCCGTCCATTACTTGCTGCGAATCAGTTGTCACGGAGGTGTCTCTGGATATATCCAAGTCGGTGTTTTCAAGCAAATTCTCCAATTCCACCAAACTGTCATCATATCTCTCCACCCATAGGCCTAAGCCCAGAAAGCTGTACCAAAACACTTCCCAGCCGTTGCAGATCTTCGATAAGCCCGAAGAGGTCAAAGAAGATGCAAATGCCGTTTTGACGTCTCAGATAATGGCTGACAAACTTCATCATCTTTGTCTTGAAGTCTTGTACGTGCAAGGCCAATATGCCACATGTGTTTCTAACTTGTCGAATACCACTTTGAGCTTTATCAATAGCCTCAAAGAACACAACAAGACCGTGAGCTCCATGGAGATTGATGGGCCATGGCTGTTTGACTCCTACAATAACGCTGATGTAAGGAAAATCCTCAAGGCTTTCCTACATTTCTACGATAATCTCTTGCATGACGAGGCATACTTTCAATTGAAATTGATTCTAAGCAGAGACTTTAGTGATTTCTGTATCACTTTGAAAAATTCCTCTTTGCGCAGCTTTAAGAACTCCTGCTCTGCTTCTCTCAATCCACGAAACATGGCAATTGGTTCCAACGATGGCAAACCCTATCCCAACGAGGAGCTTTTGGCCAAAATTCTCGACAAAATCTCCCGCTCACCAATAAAGATGAATGAGCAAAACGGCTCTTTTATTGCGCCCATACTCCGTGGAATAAGCAAGTCCATGTGTATTATTTGCTTATACTTTGGGTACCCCAATGTCGAGGAGCGCCATGTTAGAGAAATCTCCTCAATCCGTGACCTCTTCGATGATGTGCATGTAGTTTTGGTCAAAAACAGAATTGATTTAGCCTCGCTCAGACCTGCCCCTGCAGACCAGTCTAACCAGCCGGAGATAACTACCCAAAACTATCTTCAAAAATTCAAGTTGCCTTTCAGATATCCTGCGGACTCCAAAAAACCTCCGATGTCACTTTCGCTTTCGGCTGAGTCTTCTGCTAGACTCAGTGGCACTATGGGTGGATTTCTATATCCAATAATTGACAAGAAGAAACAACCGCATCTTCTGTCTTATGCAGATTCTAAGTTCTCAATATCTTGTGGCCATGTTTGCTTGGATGGGCGTATTGGCGAGGAATACCCTCAAATTTCATCACCCCTGTCGGTTTTGATAGGATTATACAAGAAGGCACTTTTGACGGAATACGAGAAAACCTCTGCTGTGGAGAACTCACAAAATGCTACGGAGTCCCGCGTAGCATATGGCTCGATTTTGAAGCAGATTGATTCTGTCTTTCCTATAAGGGCTGTGAAGACCATTGACCCGATAACAAAGAAACCAAGAACAGAGAACAAGAACTTTCCCAAACACAGGTTTGGACAAATTATCTGGGGAGAGCGTACGCTTATCCCAGCCAAAATTATCAGCAATGGAAAGACATTTTTAGAAAAGCGCTTGAGTGATTTGGCTATTATTAAAGTAAACAAAGCGTTCCAGTGTGATCAGAATTACCTCGGCGATGACATCGCTTTTAATGAGTATGATCCTGCGTTGATATTTGACAATCTCTATGTCAGACAAGTAGTGGATTTGCAGAGATATGCTAAGGAAGTCAACGCAAGGACAGTGAAGGAAGTCGATTCTTTTGTTTCTACTTCTCCAATGCGTTACACCAACACAACAAACCACAGAGGTCTTCCTGTATTCAAGTACGGGTCGACCACAAAGCTTACCAAAGGAAATCTCAACGGAATCAAACTCGTTTATTGGATGGACGGAGCAATCCACTCTTCTGAGTTTGTTGTGAATTCCTTGGAAAATACCACGTCGTTCGCCGCGGGCGGTGATAGTGGCGCGTGGATTTTGTCAAAACTCGAGGACGTGAAGGGTTCCTCGTTGACCAAAGGTTTGGGGGTTGTTGGCATGCTACATTCCTACGACGGAGAATACAAGCAGTTCGGGCTTTTCACTCCCATGACAGAGATTCTTGACAGATTAGCCGAAGTGACCCAAATTCCCTGGGGTGTGGTTGGTGTACAGACTAAGGGCCAAGATACGGACGCTGAAGTTGCTTCCTTGTCTTCCCTTGGATTAAGCGAATCTGACCTCAGCGACTACAAGAGCGGTATCGATGACCACAGTTTCTAGCATGGCGTGTGTGTGGTAAAAAAGTGTTCTTCACTAAATGCATTAAGATCTTTCACTGATTTTGTAGTCGATGAATCTTCCGAGATTAGTCCACGCCTCTTCTACACGAGCCTTGAGCGCTGCATTCTTGTTCTTATCGATCTGCTTGTATAGAGCCTTGACCTTCGGCTCGAGACTTCTCAAGGTCTCAAGGTAGTTGCCCTGCACGAAAACAGGTCCATCGTACTCGTAGGCACAATCGCCAAAGATGTCATAGATCAAGTTAAGACACTCGATTGGGATCTCCTGGGCCCTGCTCTGCTTGAAGTTATTTTGAGGATCAGAGAAGTGACCAATGAGACAGAGCAAGAAATCAGAAATGTTCCTTGTGATTTCCACGTTACCAATAACTTGAGCAACGCTTCCCAAGAAACCAACTGCAGATAGAAGAAATTCCAAGTCGAGTAGAGCGGACTCGCTTTCTGCAGATATATTGGAAGTGATGGAGTTACATTGATCTAAAAGGCCAGAAACGTCAGCCAACGAAAGCTTATCGCGGATGTCTGGGCCCACAGTCTTTGAAATTGCCCACAAGATGCTCAAGCTCAATTTTTGAATCTCCCTGTCGGAAGATCTAGTGGCATGTTCACACTCTTGCCATAATTGGGGGATTTTGCTGTACCATTCCACGGGTATAGATGCATTGGATAAGAAGAGCCAGCAGAGATTGTTGAGACAAACCAAGATCTTTGTAGATAACTGTAACACTTGCGAGTGTTCCTTGTCAAACACTAGAAGATGCATACACGATGGGTAGACAGTGTTTAAAAGCAAGTTAATGAGATCGTCACTCAAGTCCACCGGAACCTTGAAATCTTCCTCGTTGATGGCGAGATATTCACATATACTGGTGATCAAGTCAATTGCAATCTCAATGGCCTGGAGGTCTGCGCGAGCAATTGTCTTTTCAGGAGGCTCTCCTCCAAAAGCCACATCAATGTCCTTGGGTTTCTCGTCCAGCTCAGGTTTCTGTATTGGTTTCGCAGCATTATCTGTAGCAGATACGTTTTTAGCAAGTTGGTCAATGTCAATTTTTGTGATGGTGTGCAAAATATTGGTCAAGATATCGCCACAGGCTGCATCTTTCGTACGGGAGGAATCACCCTTTATCTCGAGGAAATGAAATTGAATGCCTTGCAAGTAAAGCTTGCCCAAGTTGTTGGATTCATGTGCAGTTTGGGAGAGAGCATTTGCAATGGCAGGCAACGAAAACTCAGGCATGGCAGCTAAGCTTTCCACAAAGTCAGCAGAATCTGAGGCAAACTCGTAAATGAAGTCTAGCAATGCATTGAAGAGTTTTGTGGTTTTGAGCTTTTCCACATTCCAGTTAAGTAAGTCAATGACGAGTGCTGTAATACGCCCCACCTTGGCGTAAATACTATTATAAAGGTCATCGGAGCAGCTGGCAATCAGGACGGTGAGCGAGAGAATATTCTCGATGAAGTCGAACAACATGTAGGAAATCTTCTTGTCCAAGGCCTTAGCGTCCGATTTCATGTAGTCAAGAGCTTTTTCAATTTTAGCAAGACCCTTTTCCATGGGAGCCCAGATGTTCGAGCGCCAAAGGTACTTGGCTACTTCATAGCCTTCTTCGATGGTTAAATTTCTTAACAAGCCGAAAGATTCCACCACGAGTTCATCGTTGACATCATTGAGGGTTTGCTCCATGACTGTGGGCACCAATTTTTCTTTCAAGAGCATTCTTCTCATCCTGGAATCTTCAACCAAAACCGTAATGGCACTGAGAGCAACTGACCGGTCATTTGATGCGGAGGACGATAATTTGGCTATCAACGGCAAGATTTTGGACTGGCGTAACGCCTCATCCTTGGCATCTTGTCTAGTAACGGCGGAGCTATCTTTTTTAGCTGCTGGATTGAACCTGGCCCTCTGGGTCTTTCTTCCTTTTTTTAATTTTCCCATGTGTGGACAAATGTATAGTTTAAAATTTTGTTCTCAAGGGATGGATCGAGATGCCAAGACGGTTACGTGCAGGATCCCATATGAGGGTGGGTAGCTTAAGTGAAGTTAAGTGAATATTAAGTAAATGTGGTATTATAGAGGGATTTGTATTAATTCATATATTACTTGGTATTATTTACGGCGGTTTCGGAATCCATCTGCTCTGGTGGAACCCCTATTTCAGGCCGGATCACCTTCTTGATATGTTGCTTCAACTCATCCCAACTCTTAGGACTATCGTCTTCGAGATCCTCAAAGAGTATATCGGAGCGGAGATTCTGGTCTTTTTCGAGTTGTTCACTGGCGGTTAGTAGGAAGAAGCCAGCCAAGGGAACATTTATACATACATGATGAGAGGTTTCCAGAACTTGACTCCAGTGTACCAGCCAATGGAGCCTATAGCAAGAATCGCAAGAGGTGTACCTCCTTTTCCTGACATGTTTGAGTAGTTGAAACGTGTTCTTTAGAGCAGTATTGTTGCTCTCAAAGGGATAACGATGCTTGGGTGCAACTTCTAATAGTGTTAGTGGAATGTGAGAAGAGTGGAGAAGAAGTCGCGCCATTGACGCAAGCCAGGCCTAAATTGTGACATTACTGTACATTATAAAAGTATATAAGTGAAGATATAATATTATGTAATATATAGGTGAATTAGATTCCATACCATAGTTTAGTCCCATAGTTTAGCCTATACCATAGTTTAGTACAGTCCGTTCATAGCCCAGTCCATACCATTCTCGGTGCCGTTCGCACAGGTCGTGCCCCGCCCATGTGACTATATAACGCACCTGAGACGTCGCCCCGGAAGAGACTTCTTTTTTCTCCAATCAAAAAGTATCCGGGAGTATTTGCCACGACGGGATGATGCACATTGTCAAGTTATCACCGTTGCCATATATATTATATATTGCACTCCCCAGAGTAGTCACCAATTCCCAATAGGAAGTTTATTATCCGATGGGTCTCTTCAGTGAGGCGATGGATTTTGAATGTCGATTTTATATGGGAAACATTCTAGTAATAGTACCGTAGTCGTGCAGTTTAAAGCATCTCCAGTAATAGTATCGTAGCAGTTTAAGACATCCAGTAATACTAGCAGAGCAGTTTAAGACATCCAGTAATAATATCTACAAGTCTAAATTAGCTACTACAATATCTTAACAATTATATGTTGTATTCTTTATACACGTTATACAATATGCTCTTAACGGTACTTGTTGAAACCAATGTCAGAGGCTCTTTCTCTGAAGCATTGACGGCAAATGTCCAAACCGTATTTTCTGATCAAACCAGAGTGAGAAGCGCAAACTCTGCACTTTCTAGAACCCTTACCGTAGTGTCTTGGGTGGGAGAACCAAACGTTTTCGTGAGCCATATTGCTACAAAGTTAGTATATGAGATTCTTGTGTTAAGACGGATGACGAGGCTAAGTTCATAATAAGGTTTAGATATAAATAGGCTCCTTTCCTAAACAGTGTTTCCGTAGTCCGTATTTTATTTAGTTTCTCCATAATAAATGATCCTCTGCTATAGATATTTGTAGGAAACTGTAAATCTCAGGGTTCAAGCTCTCATTCCTTGCTCTCCTCTAGTAAATGTTCATAAAGTGGGTTCGCTGCACATACGATTAGTTAATTTGGAGTAGTGAAGAAGCTTCGATGAAGACTAGGTATAGGCTTTAGGTGTTGCGCGGAGGGAAAATTTTCGTAGTTCTGCACAAACCACGCGCTCCGCCAGCACGCTCAAGTCATGTGATATGTGTACATAATGTTTAGGGCTCAAGCCCTACAAACTAAGCGCGCCCATCATCCATCATCAACGCGATGACTTTCTTGATGAGATAGCTCTCTCACCATTACCATGGCCGGCCACAGGAGCACACTTAAGAACGACCACAAGCCGTTTAAGTCTAAACATGCCACCAAGGGCCAACTAAAGAACCAGCACAAAGGAAAGGTGGAAAAATCCGCCCCTGCGTCCAACAAGGCCTCCCGCGTGCTCTCCAAGCAGGAGCGTAGAAACACCGCCAAACAGCTCAAGCACAACAAGATTGCCGAGACCAAGCTCGTTCGAAAGTTGTTTGAAGGTAATGATTCAGCAGAGAAGGTGATCTCCGTGATTTCTTTGACCAGAGACATTTCTCCACAATCCATACTCGACCAGATTGTCCAGGCTACCAGTACACATGAAGATGATCCCATGGTACACTTTCAAAACGCCCCCATTGTAGCGTCGCTCAAGTTGGAGGGTTTCAAGTGTAACACCAAGTTTATTGTGCCCGACGACAACGACTTGATTGCCATTTTGGACGCCGCAAAGGTGTCAGACTACGTAGTCTTTGGACTCTCGGCTCAAGAAGAAGTCGACAAGGATTATGGTGAGACTATCTTGCGTGCAGTGATTGCCCAGGGCATTGCCACGGCTGTGGGAGTATTGCCAAACCTCATATCAGCATACCCCAAGAAGAACCTTCAGGCAGATGTCAGACAATCTTTGGAGTCGTTCTTCCTGCACTTCTTCCCCACAGAAGAAAAGCTTTATGCACTCGAGAACAAAAACGAGGCTTTGGCTGCCATCCGCTACATATCGCAGAAGTTCCCCAAGTCCGTGAGTTGGCGAGACTCGCGGGGTTATGTTGTAGCAAACGTCGCAAGCTGGAAGCCGGTCAGCGAGAGCGGAGAAGATGGCTTTGTTGTGGTGGAAGGCACAGCAAGAGGTACGGGCTTCAATGCCAACCGGCTCGTGCATATCAACGGCCACGGCGACTTCCAATTGCACAGTGTGGAGAAGGTGGCCAGACACAAGAATGACGAGCAGAAGGTGTTCCAGGCCACCGAGATGCAGGAAACTTTGGAGGAGCTCAACCCCGAGGAAGTCGACATGGATGCTGAAGCTTACGATTATGATGACTATAGTGGAGGTGTACGGATGGAGGGTAAAACCTACTTTGACGATGCCAACAATGGTCCCAACAGAAAGTACAAGGTACCTGCAGGTACGTCAGAGTACCAAAGCAAGTGGCTTCTAGATGATGTTTTGGAAGGTGCCTCAGATGTGGAGGAGTTGGATGACCATGATGCAGACATGGACGCAGACATGGACATAGCTCACGACGAGGTCATGGTACCTACAGAAGCTGCCACTGAGTATGAGCCCACAGAGGTAGACCAGACGGAAAATTTTATGGACTTGTCACCAGAAGATGAAGAGGAGCAGTTGAGGCAGTTTCGTGAGATGGAAAACGAAGAGCGTGAGTTCCCTGATGAAATCGAATTGGACCCTAAGGAACTGGCCAAGCTGCGGTTGGCAGACTACAGAGGTATCAAGTCTCTTGGCACGTGTGACTGGGACTGGGACGAGACAGATCTGCAGCGGCCCAGCATCTACAGCCGGTTGTTGAAGATCAACAACTACAAGGCCACCAAGAACAAGGTGCAGAAAGATGCCATTCGTGAAGCACAGGTGGGGCTTGGAACAAAGGTGCGTCTCTATATCAAGGCACCCCGGTACATTCTCGATAATGTGGATGTCACGCGTGCGCCGTTTATCATCTACTCGTTGTTGCCTCATGAGCAGAAGCTTGCAGTGACCAACTTTCTGTTCAAGACATGGGAAGACTATGAGGATCCCGTGCCATCAGGAGAACTGCTCATTGTGCAGTACGGATTCCGTCGTCAAGTCATTACTCCTACGTTTAACCAGGCCTCCAATAGCCCCAATAATGTGCATAAGTTCCAGAGGTTTGCTCATGCTGGAGACACGTACATTGCAACTACAATAGCGCCTGCGCTCCTCTATAATGCACCAGCCATTTTCTTCAAGCAGAAGCTGGATGGTTCGTTGCAGCTTGTTGGACAAGGCACGTTCCTCAACTGTGACCATACTCGAGTTGTGGCCGAGAGGGTTGTTTTAACGGGACATGCAGTGAAGATCCACAAGAGGCTTGTTACGGTGCGGTACATGTTCTTTAACCAAGAGGATATCAACCATTTCAAGGCGGTGCCATTATTCACCAAGTCAGGACGCACGGGTTTCATCAAAGAGAGCTTGGGTACGCATGGTTACTTCAAATCGACTTTTGATGGCCGGTTATCTGCACAGGATGTGATTGGTATGGCTCTCTACAGGCGTGTGTGGCCGGGATTATCTAGCTTGTGGAAGCAATAACTGACGATATTCCGAATGACGGATAATAGAGGATGTATTTTTACTGAGCAATGGACTCGGGAGCATCTGACTTCCCAATGATATCATCCGGACTTTCAGCATGATCTGTGCCGCAAGTCTCGTGTACTTCACCCAATCATCTCTTACAGCCTTCCCATTATTATATACTCATCCACATACCTGTACAAATATTTTCCTTCTCGCAACACAAAATTTAAGGCCCATTTGGTGTCTATGGCATTGGGCCTTTTTGGCCTGGTGTACGGGAGTACGAGAGTTTCATCGCAAATGCGTAAAGTCCATTTTCTAGTGTATTTGTTAGTGACTGTGTTGCGGTCTGCATGTGGATCATATTTGCTTATGTTCAGTTCAATTGCGATTGCTTGCACACAACCCACCAAACCCACCCCAAACCTAAGCTCTCCGTAAACTAGAAACTATAAACTGTCCCAAACTAACCCTAATATTAAATGTATATCCCCAATACAAATAAATTGTTTCAAAACTCCTAGCCTCAATCATATTATGAATTTCCTCCCCCAAGGGTCCAACCCTAAAACCGCTGGGTTCACTTGCAACACATGTGGTATTCGCTTCTCCACGGCAGAATTGCAAAGACAGCATATGCGCACAGATTGGCACCGCTATAACCTAAAGAGGCGCGTGGCCGGGTTGCCTAATATCGCATCCGAGGTGTTTGCAGAAAAGGTGTTGGCGTCCATGAAGACTCAGGATGAAGCGTCAAATGAGGATGAGTACGGCTTCTATGTAAGTACGCGCAGAAAATCGCCAGGAGAAAGACAGGTGACCAAGAAGGACTTGAAGAGATTGGCTAGAAAGCAGCAAAGAGGTCGCGCATATTTGAATGGTAGTAATAATACACCAAGAGAATACAGTCCTGCGGCGTCGGTGGCTTCAGAACTCTCTGAATTTTCGTTGGGTAGCAGTTCGGTGCCAACCACTGACATTGACTCCAACTATGATACGGTGTCGGAAGCACACTTGTCGGATGGAAGTGAGTGGAGTAGCAATGCGCATGAGAGTGTGGATGAGTCATGGGAAAGTGAGTATGAAGACGAATCCAGCGATAACGATCCCGAAGAGGCGGCGCAGCTTCCCAACCACTATTGCTTCTACTGTGGGAAGAACAACCGTGAGATTGAGCAGAACATCAAGCACATGACTAAATACCATGGGCTCTATATTCCACAGAGGTCGTTTTTGACGGACTTGGAGGGGCTTCTCACTTTTATCAATGAAGTCACCACCACGGACCACGAGTGCCTCGCGTGTGGCTTTGAGGGTAAGAGCTTGGAAAGTATCAGGCAGCATTTGGTAACCAAAGGCCACTGTAGGATTCCTTACGAGACTAAGCAAGAGAGGAATGTGATTGCAGAGTTCTACGATTTTGATTCTTTCTACGAGACGAAGAAGAAGAATAAGCAAAACACCAAGAGCGTTTCTTTTGGGACTTCCGATGATGACTACTCGGATTCAGATGTCACAGTGACAGCTTCCAAGTCGGTGGTGATTCTTCCCAACGGCTCCAGACTTGGTCACAGGTCCATGGCGAGATATTATAGGCAGAACTTGCCAGTGGAGAGACAAGTGGCCGAGGCTCATAAAACCGTAGCTTTGGTTGACAGGCGTTATGCACCGGGTCTTTCTGGTCAGCTTATTACGAAACAAGAAAAGGAGCAAAGAAAGCTTGAAACCAGAGTGAAAAATCTTCAAGAGAGGAGGACCAAGATGAAGAAAGCAAACTACCAGCGTCATTACAGAGATGAATTGTTGCAATGAGCAGGTATGTTCATATTATCAACCATTTGCTTGTTACAGCTCAATGAATTTTAGACTGTACAGTCATACAATATTTACCAAGCCAGGTATCAACTATTCTTGACAACTATTCTTAGTAACCCCCCTGAATAGTCTATTTAACCAGTACTAGACCCGCATCCAGGAATTGTCAAAAAATTAGCTTCTGTACAATCTAAGAGGCTTAAAGTGAAACAATTGTTTATTGAATTTCTTGACTTCCGTCTAATACAATTTACCTTTTCACCGGGTCTAAACCAAAAATTAGACTAATTTATACAGGAAGCTTTTTGGTGAATTTCCACACTGTTCCACTATTAAGCTTTCTATAATCAATCACATAGCATGAGACCTACTTGCCAAGCTATTGCACAAGGTGCAGTCCATCAATGCGTCAAATAGTACCAATTGCCAATAATCTGATTTGGTTGATTTTCTTATTACTTGTTAATTGCTTCCTTTAATTCATTTGCTCCTCCTCCTACTTTATTCATTCAGAATCACTTGAATTGTCTATCCAGTCTCAGTCTAGTCACACAGAGGGCGCGACAGACCAAATACGCGCGGCATGATAGAAGGTTATCGAATTCTATCCTGTACCCACCCACGCGAGTCTCAGCTAACGCAGATCATTGTTTCAGAAGCATCATGGGAAGCGTATTAGTTTATAGTTCTGCTATTGAAGTCCTACAAATACCTATACTATTTCCACATCTACAGACGAAGCTTTTTTTTTTGTTCCTTTTCTGATATATGAGAGTTGATGGTGTTTGAAACATACTTTTATGACACCCTCCTAGTACCGGTCACAGCGACTACTGAAGAAATCTCCCGCTCGTACAAGAAGCTCGCCTTGAAATACCACCCTGATAAAACAAACCATGATCCTGAATTGACGGAGAAATTTAAGGATGTTAACCGTGCCTATGAGGTTCTAAGAGATCCTCTGCAAAGGCTGGTCTACGATACCTATGGTAGGGAAGGCATAGACGGACACGTTTCATGTTCACAGCCGCCTCAAACACTGCCAAAGCAGCAGTCTTGCCCCGAACCACGGCATGGGCATGGTCTCAGTCACGGACACGGCCCTGGCCCTGGCCCTGGGGTTAGACCTTGGCCTTTTCCTTCTGTAGCTGGACCCTCCTTCGGCTTCCAACAAGCCATGTTTTCACAGTTCTTCACGGGTATGAGTTCTATTTTTGATCCACAAGTGCCGTGTTCTGACCAGATTAACCAGCAGTTTTTCGGAATGGGAATGCATGGTGGCCCTGCTGTTGAGGTAATGACCAAGCATGTACATCCTGCTCCGGCTTATGGCGATCGAAACATGAAGCGGGGCTCTAACATCCATCATACCTTTAAAGTGACGCTCGTCGATATGTACTATGGGAAGGTGACCAAGTTCCAGCTACAGAAAACGACGCGATGCTCATATTGTGCTGGCATGGGCTGCCTCAATCCTAAAACATGCTCTACATGTGAAGGTAGTGGAGCTGTGATTGTTACCATGGTAAACAGCTTCTCCAAGTTCCAAGAACGCGGCGCTTGCTCTGTATGCAACGGCAAAGGAATTGTATGTGCTCCCCTGGATGTATGTCGCCGATGCGAGGATGGATACTTGGTGGTGAAGAAAATATTGAAGGTGGGTATTCTCCCCGGGTCCAAGAATGGTGACCAGGTCATTCTCAAAGGACAGTCCGATGAGGGCAAAACCATCATTCCAGGTGATGTCATCATCCACTTGGAAGAACTACCGCACCCGTTTCTTGTGAGACGCGGTAATGATCTATATATGGAGCGGGACATTGATCTAAAAACTGCTCTTCTAGGCGGCCGTATTGTGGTGCAAGACTTCCCTGGTCCGGGTGAAGACTTGATTGTTAACATCAATACGCATAAGAAAACGCCTTCTTCTACGGCAGAGATTGTGGGAACAATTCAACCCGGAACTGTCAAAATCGTCAAGGGACTAGGGACTCCCATCAAAAAAAACATTAAGAACAACCGGATCTACCAAGACCCAGACCATGCGCCTGTGATTGGTGATATCTCCACCTTCCAACGAGGAGATTTGTTCATCCGCTTCAATGTCATAATGCCAAGCATATCGGAGCTCAGCAGGGCTGGAAGTCTCGACATGTTAAGCAAATTCTTGCCCGGGGAATGCAATGAGGAATCTTTTAGCACTGTGGCCTCTGAGCACCTGCTTGCTAATATACCTGGAGAAGAAGTAGCAGAGGAGCATTATCTGGGGAAGAGAAATGAGCATCGCCTGGGAAAGAATAATGAGCATTGCCTGGCGAAGAGTAATGAGAAGAGTGGGGATGACAATTCCTCAGACAATTATGATTACGATCAACTCGATCTTGATAGCCAATGCGGCTCCGAGGAGCTCGAGGACAAGAATTTCTATGAGCAAGAATGGTCGAAGGAAGCTGTGAACAATAATAAGAGACAGAAGTTGGATAGTGCATAATTTTCTAAAACACCCCATATTCAAGCTATTCACATGACCCATATTTCTACTGAATATTTTTCCTAATGCCACATAATCCCTTAGACCAGAGTTTTAAAGTTTGTATGCTTTTATTAGGTATGTCACGTGCGCCATGACTGCATGTTGCGCATCTTTTAACACACATTATAGATAAAGAACACATATAAGAATACTTACTTACTTGAGCACTCCCCAACCCCTTTCTTCTCTACATCCACTCTTTTAAACTTCAATAATCATCATGGTGGAGCCTAAGATCTTGGACCCCGTTATAGTAAAGGATTTACTGAACCACATTTACGAGAAGAGAAAGGCTACAGCGTTCCAGATCGAGAACTTGACCAAAGCTGCACTCGCCAGGGATGATAGCGGGCTGATCTATAAATTGATCCACGAGTTGACAGAGTTGGCGCATTCAGGCTCCACGCTGGCAAAAATGGGAGCCATTACCGCTTTGGGCAGTGTGTCGGTGGCCTTGGGGTCTTTGGCCATTGCCTACTTCCTTGAGGATATCGTCAGACCCATATTTTTCACCTTCAGAGACACCGATGCTAGAGTCAGGTACTATGCATGTGAGTCTTTATACAACATAGCAAAGATAGCCCGGGGGGAAATCCTCCTCTACTTGACCGAGGTGTTTGATATTTTATGTATTTTGGTGACCGATACGGAATCTTCCGTGAAGAACGCAGCCGACATCTTGGACCGGCTTATTAAGGACATTGTCAGTGCTAAATCCGCTAGTTATGTGTCGATTCTACACCAAAGAACGGACGAGGTGCAAGAGGTCCAGTCGAATGTCATGACACTGGACGGAGTTTCGGTGCAGATCAACAACCCACAAGACCCACTGAAGGCATTTTCATTGCCTCGATTCATGCCTACTTTGCTTGAGCGAATGTACACCATCGAACCATTTGCCAAGAAGTTCTTGCTCAGTTGGCTCGAGCTTTTTGACGATATCCCGTCGTCCGAGTTGATTACGTTCCTCCCCAACTTTTTGGAGCCTCTTCTTCGTTTCCTTATGAACAATTCGCCGTCGGACGTTCGGATTGAGACACAAAACCTTCTCAATACGTTTTTGAAGGAGATCAAGGCACTCTACAAGGTCAAGTTTGATGTCAAAAAGAGCCAGATCCTAAACGAGCGCAAGAAACTGCTACAGAGAAAGGCTGAGTGTGAAGATGTTCCAGATGAGAGCTCTCTGTCAAAAGACCTCAATGAGCAGTTGAAGAAGGCCTCTCTTGGCGAACAAAAACAGAAAAGTCCCGACACCATTTCCATTGAATCTACCTCCACCACAATTATCCGGAGACCAAACACCCCAGAATACTCGGAGGCTCGTGAACCACAGTTTGATGAAGAAGATGATGTATCTTCTTTTGTGAGTGGCCAGGATATTTTCATCAACTATTCTCAGATCATCGAGATTCTCATCAAGTTCTTACGGCCGTCCACCACAAAAGGCGCTGAAGACTCGCGAACTGTCAATTATGCCGATGAAAGTCATGATATATGTATGGAGATCCAGTCCATTGCGTTGACGTGGCTTCAGGAAATCATCACCATCAGTCCGACCAGTTTCCTGAAATCTCTCCCTGATTGTGTGTCCATCATCATGCAAAACATTGCATATACTGATAACCATAACGATACCGAGTTGAGAAATCAGTTTCTAGATTTCGACAAATCCTTGAGGCGCTACTTGATCCAGCTTCACGAGTGCCATTCCGACGACCCCAACGACATTTGGAAAGCCCTGGACCTTTCCCAGATAGATGTGATTAGCGAGGCTGCCATCCAGGGCTTGAATAAGGATTCGTACGACGAGTTCTTGGAGTTGTATCTCATGAAGACGTTCCAAGTGGTGATGAATGAGTGTCTACTGTCGGTCAATGAGCTCGCTCGCTTGACGAGTATAGACTGGTTGACATTCTTATATTCTAACTACAGATCCAGTTTCTTTCCTCAAGATGAAGATACTGAAACCGCGGGACCAAAGAACAAATTGAACTTGGATTTGACGGCGTTGTTGCGATCCTCCGTGAATGCAAGTAACGACGTCATTTCCAAAGTGTTGTCTCTTGCGGCGCAGATCTCGGCGGACAACCAAGACTTTTTCAGGGACTTCATGATCAAACTCATCTCTTTCTTCGAGTCTGACGGCCCGGACTCGGTCCTGAACGTTCTGGCAACCAAGACTACAGGCATTCTGCAATTCCTGTTGTCACGAAGCAAAGTGGAGTTTGTTATCAGGAGATTGTGTGTTTCAATAAGCTCGGAAAAGATCTTCAAGACATTTGCAGAGGTTTTGAAGTCGTCGGAAAGTGCCAGTGTTCCTTTCATCAGCAATATGGTGGTCACCCTCAACAACATCTTGCTCACTACTATAGAGTTACAAGGCCTCCGAAAGAAGTTGAAGAACCTCGACATATATCAGCTTGAAGATTGGAACTTCTTCTCCACTATCTTCAAGACTTGGTGCTACAATGCGCCCAGTGTATTGTCGCTCTGTCTACTCACATCGAACTATGAGCTTGCTTTCTCCATTATAAAGGATTTGGCAGAACTGGAGGTATCGTTCCAACTCCTCACGCAGTTGGACATATTGATACAGCTCCTTGAAAGCCACATCTTCTTGAAGTTGCGACTTCAGCTATTGGAGCCCGAAAAACACCCATATTTGTACAAGACGCTCTACGGTATTCTCATGATCTTGCCACAATCTTCAACTTATAATGTTTTGAGAAACAGACTTTCTTCATTGACCTTGTTTACTCAATCACCCAACCTCCAGCAGCCTTTGGGTACGCCTATGTCCACACCTACAGTCACAGGGACTTCTGCCTCACTATCTACAAAGAAAAAAAGAATCAATGAATTAGCTGAAGAGTTTCTGAAAATTAATGAGCTCCATGAATCTACTCCGTTGATGGAAAAGCAGAAAGAATTTGGAGATGGGGCTAGGGTTCCAAGTGCCACGAAGTACCCATTTTCGAGCTCTTTTCCAAGCTCTGAGTCAAAAGCCTTTATTCCTGACTATTTCTACCAAGCTCCTCTTGATGGAGGTAGAGGCAAGCGGTAAAATGACAAACATGAATCTGAATAGGCAATGGAATATCGAGTAATTGTTCTCTTTAAAAGAATGTAGGTAACGAAAGATTGCATTATTTACTCATAATTGCATCATTTGCACCATCTCGTTTGGAATCAATTGTGTCTTGTCATAGTCTGAGGTATGAGGAACTGAGCTGTTTTCCGTGCATCTGGTGGTTTCTGCCGTCGAATTAGAAGCCCTCTTGTGTGAGGCATCCTCTGAGGATGTTGACGTTGAATCCCAAAGTGCAAGATTCTCCACGCTATGAACTGAATACGATGACATCGTGTGGATGGAACCTTTCAAAGGACGTAGCAATTTATCGTTGACATTCCCAAGAGTAGAGCTGACAGGTCTAAGCCTTTTTGAAGACAAATCAATTTGGCTGATATCGTAGATATATGTATCATTCTTATAGTCATAAGACAGTCCGTGGTGTTGGAAATTCCAGTCTTGTAATTCTTGCTGGTCGAGTGAAAGATCCGGGCTTCTCGATTCGCTGTTTTGTTTTTTGATAGCATTTTTGGCCACCTTGGGGACACCGTTATGGTTAGTGGAAACACCCATGGCAAGCATATTAGAAGTGAAGGATATCTGTGGTGATGGAAGAAGCTCTGAGAGAAACGAGGCGTTTTGTTGCATGAGCTGATCGGTATTGATGAAGGAGCTATCTGCGCTTGACAAGTCGGATTGATGACGTGTGTGCCTGTTCTTTTCAATGTGCCTTTGTTTCCTGTTGGAATTTCCAAATGACGACGAGGAATCAGACGTGTTTGAAGGACGGCTGCTTGGAGACCGGGGTTTATTTTGACGCTTCCGAGGCAAAGAAACCCCGCTTCGCTTGAGTCTGAAATCAATTTTTGCGGCCACAGTTCTGCGTAACAAAACCTCGAGAAGAATCTGCGAATTCATTTTCTCTTTCTCTTCGGCGGACATCATGTCCCCTTCAAAAGGTAATGCATCCTCGACCTTTTGAGGAAGCTTGCCTCCCTCTGTAAATACAACAGCTCTGTACTTGGCATAGACAGTATTCAAGAACATGTGGCGTTTGGCCAAGAGAGAGTTCTCAGGCGATGCAGTGTCATGGTAGCGGGAGCCATTTGCTGCCGACGACTCGCTTTCAGGTAGTTTCTCGCCTTGTAGAGGAGACTTTACCAGAGCTGTGATACTTGGCTCGCGTCCAAGTAATTTGAATGTAGCATTTCTGGATATTGCAAACCGGTAAGGGTGGGATGTTAGTTCAGGTTCCACGTGGGTGAGATTCTGGTATTCAAAGAGGGCCATGGTTCGTGGAATGACATCCTTCATCAAAGCCAAGATGTTATCATTAACAAAGTAGTCATCGATATCTCTCTGCGAGTTGAATTTACTTTCCTTGGGGAGCGCCCGTGAAACAGGAAAGTACTTGTACGATGTTCTGCGCTTAATAGGGAACACAAACGACAACTTGGATGCCCTTTTCCGGGTCTTTTTCGATTTGGACTGGCCCGAGAACACCAGCGACGACAGAGAGTTCTTTTGCAGACATGACAGGCGCCTCTGCATCTTGTTTCTGCTCTTTAAGGTATTTCTGCGCCGCAATATGGGCGAACTATTGGTCAATGACCCAGATCGACGGGGGTTAAAAGCCTCAACATGGGTGACCACAGGAGGCAGTGAGATTGGCGAGGAGAGACACTCGGTCACGGTTTTTCCGGACTTGATAGCCTCCTCAATTTCAATGTAGCTTGCGGTTTTGTAGTTCTCAAAATCCTGATTCAAATGCTTGGACACTGGCGATTTTTGACTGGAGGGATGACTCTGATAAAGGACATCAAATGGCCGAGACATCTGCCTTGAGTGGTTGAGCAGCAAATTCTGAGATGATTGGGAAGTATTTTGACGATACTCGTTAGGCATGGCCAGATCTAAGCTACTATTGTTTTTGGAGGACAGGTGTTGACGGTGGCTCATTCTGAGCGATGCCGGAGACGACACCAACAGGCCCAAACTATTATGCCATTGGGTGTTGTATAGTATCACCAGCAGCAGCATATTGTATAAGAAGGAGAACAAGGAGAATAGAAGAATATGCGGTGCCAAAAGATTGCATGTCAGGGGATTCTTGCAAAAGGCTGGTTGCGAATGCCAGAAGCGGAAGATGCATATTCTGTATGCAGTCCGCGCTATATTTAGTGGACGCAAGATTTTAAAGGCGTGCGTGGCAAACAAAAAAAGAAAAAGTGCGCAAGCCCGGAATCGAACCGGGGGCCCAACTATGGCAAAGTTGGATTTTACCACTAAACCACTTGCGCGAAGAAATGCTCCGCGACGGGGAATTGAACCCCGGTCTACCACGCGACAAGCGGTAATTCTAGCCACTAAACTATCACGGATTTCTTGGAAAAAGATTTTTAGGGTGATTTTTGTTATCTTAGAACGTTTTGTTATCTTAGAATGTTTTTGTTATTTTAGTGTCTGTTTAGTTCTTTGTGGTGTGGTATTACAGCAGATACTGGGTTGGACCAGTTACTTCTAATAAGTCATTCTCTAGTAGGATTATGGATGGACTGACCGTATCTATAGGTGGAGTAGCGTTTATATTCATTACCGAACTTGAAGCTTACCGTTGCAGTTTTCACAGGTTTTATGTCACCAGTGATTAAGTGAATCAGTTATCCTCCGACATCCTAAGCTAATCTTTATAATACAAAAACCCTCAGAAACGATACTTCAGTTCCTCCCAATCGCTGCGCATCTCACTTCTACTTCTTGTATGCGCACACCCGCGATTTTACGTTTTGCAGCCATCGCATAATAGAGGCCAACTCTACCATCTGTTACTCTGTTGAAAGTCCAAGTAAACCTTTCACTTTATATATTCTCACCAGAGTGCGGACAAAACAAATTGAAACACATATAACAATGCATACAAATATTCTCATGATACAATTGTTGACTGCTCCAGATCAAAGAATCTAAATAATGGTTCATAGTGTTAGATTCTTTATGATTGTTTAGTACTTCCAAAACTCTGTTTATTGGTGGATGGATCTTTCAGAATGAGTAATCCTTGAGTCTTATATAGAAAGCAGGGAAGATCCGAGATTGAGTCGACGACGCGCCTCATCTGCTTGGGATCGCCTCATCTGCATAACCATCATCGGAGAAAACCTCGGACGATTAGAGAGAAGTGCGATCCCATTGTTCCATTTGTCAAGGTCTATGGCAATTCCACGTCTGATCGCACATCGTAGGTGATTATTACTCCCATGGGTAGTGTGATACCCATGGGGGTTCTGACAATAATAATAATATAATATAATATATCTACTATACTATACTCTACTCTATCTGCTGGTAAACGATGGCTTGGTTACGACTATCTAATACAAGACTAGTAAATAATAGTACTAGGACTACAACTATCTACTATTCTATTAGTACTAATACATGATCATATACTAATAGTATAATATAAACAATAAGGTAAAACTGGGACTAGGACTAGGATATAAGTATGACTATAAGACTACCTAATAGTAGAAGACTGTGAAAAACTACTACAAGACTCTATACTACTAGTCTATAGTATACTACTACTTGTTACATTCTTGTTGATCGTCTGTACCTATTTAGTTATGTTCATTCGTTGATGGCTTCCTGTTTACTCGTGAGTACATCTCGCATATGCGTTAGAGCTCAAAGTCTGAGCGTGCGTGATTTAAGCACAGCGCTTAAGTCGCAATGTTTCAAAGAGGCGGGTCCACTCCAATATAAAAGGAGGGGCTGCCACCCACATTTGTAAGGTTAGGAGTTCCCCCGAACGATTGAAGATAAAGTGGACTAGACCCAAGTCATATTCAACAAACGTAAGTCTGAAAAAAATCAACACTTCCCAACTACTGTGAATCAAGGGTTTATAAAGACTTCCTTGTAACGTCTTAAATCCGGGATCTGGTTGTAGTAGGAAGTCAATTGTTATATATTCTTCTATATCTATGCTGTACTATTTGGTTGTTACTAGGGGGGTTAGGGGTTTGTGTAGTATCTGGTTAATGGTGTATTTTAGTCTTAGTAACAACCTGTCAAAAAAACCTACGTAGCACTATGTGCAGGAGTACTTTAGTTGAAGATCAATAGTGTAAAGGTGTATTACTAGCTACTGTGTTAAAGTTGCGGTCTAGTCTAAGCATTTTCAAGTTCACAAAGAAGGGGACCCTATAACCAGACCCACAAGAAGTACTCGTACTACGACCAATATATGGTTCATCTGACTTATACCGATATTAACAAAATCAACTATTAATCACATCAAAGTATACTTGACATACTAGACACTGATTATACACTAGACAAACTAGACTTGATTCTATAAACCCGTACATCCCAACATAATGAGACGGCCTAGACAAAGGTCACTAGAAAATGTGTGCTAGTAAATGGTGTCAGGTCCAAAATGTGGTCAGCACTATTGAGATTGTATGCACAATGTAGGCTATAATCATCCTCTGGGTGTGTGTTATCTATCGAGACCAACAATATAGGTAGATAGATATAGTAGATAGCCCTATGACTACACACCAGTCATTATCCATGTGACTGACAGTGTAGGGGAAATGCCGTGAGTAGTTTATACCAGGGAATCCACTATGCTGACTACTATATAATACAGACTATGGAGTACTAACAGTAGTATACAGTATTTTGTAGACTAGGAGGTAATTCTGACTAGTAGTTACAACTACCTATATAGAATACTAGAGTAGAGTAGTACTATATCACTCAAGATCTAAAAGATATAGATATACTACTATATATATTATTGTTAGATTCTTTGGTTACGTTTAGTATCCCTTACTTCTGTTTATTCGTTGATGTGTTCTCAGAAAGAGGAATTCTTGAGTCTTATATAGAAAAGCAGGAAAGATCGGACGCTGGGTTTATCCGGCCATCTCGAACTTGATAAGAGGCTGAGGCGACATTGCGCCTCATTTCTGGGGGCTGTGTCTTCTGGACAGATATCATCAAATTCCACTTTGTCAGTGTCTATGGCAAATCCGTGTTAGATCACACATCGTAGGTGATTTTTCGTTCCCATACCCATGAGGGATCTGACTGAAATAGAGAAATATAGATAGGTATAGATAGGTATACTGGTCTACTTAGAGAGCATAAAAGATAGTCTAATATACTCTACTACTCTACTACTATACTACTCTACTACTCTACTACTCTACTACTCTACTACTCTACTACTCTACTACTCTACT
>NLAU01000829.1:0-43625 GCA_002370875.1 Metschnikowia arizonensis
TCAATCCAGGCTTTCCGTTAGGAACCACGTTGTTGCCGTCAGAACCCAACAGGGCATATTGGTATTGGGAGCCTGATCTAACAAGCACAGGGCCGATAGATTGGGCAGCAAGTGCCACGGCGAGAATGTTCAAAAATGGGAGGTATTGCATTGGTAGTATTGATGTTTTTAATGATTTGTATTTATTGTACAATGATTTATCAGTGGCAGTTTGCCCGGTTTATATACTTTTGCATTCATCTAAAAATATCACTAACCGCACAAAAATAGCATCTCATTGAAAGCGCAGACGTGCAATGACGTAATTGATGACGGAAAACGATTACGAAGCCTCACATCTTTTTGCAAGAAAAAATGTTTAGACTCAGGCAAAAAAAATGCTTAGACTCAGGCCAAAAAAAACATTCCTGGATTCCTCATTAGGCGGGAATTGAAATAAGACGCTTCTGCTTGAACTTGTCAAACAGTGTGTGTAGTGGTTTATGAGGGTGAGGTTCTTTGGTTGAAGTTAGATCAGCCACTCACAAACTCTTTGAGTCAATATCAATGAATCTGGATTTAAAAACATAATATGTTAATGAAGGGAAAAGTGTTAGATTCTTTATGATTGTTTAGTACTTCCAAAACTCTGTTTATTCGTGGATGGATTCCTCATTCTGAGGAATCCTTGAGTCTTATATAGAAAAGCGGGAAATGTCGGGAGCCGGTTATCACCGGCGTCCTCGAACTTGATAGGAAGATACGACGGCTTAGCGGCTTATCTTATCTCTATTGGGAAATTGGATGCCCGTTATTGGAAACGTCCTTGAGCAATTTAATAGGTAGATAAGACAGCGCGCGTCTTATCTCTGCGAATGGCTTCTTTGGCCCGACGGATCCTCGGAGGTATCTCCAAAGATAGGGGAAAGCATCATTGCTCCTCTGCCTTTGTCAGGGTCTATGGCAATTCCACGTCCGATCGCACATCGTAAGTGACTTTTACTCCCATGGGTAGTGTGATACCCATGGGGGATCAAAGCGTTTTTAAGTGAATGTTAGTGCATATAAAGAAACAGAAATATTGTTGAACTGCAACATGCTTTTGAGACCGAGATGTAGGATGCAGTTGAGGTCTTGACGCACACATATAATAAGTGATATGCATTACTCACGTGTTGTTTCTTACTGAGTCTACATCTACAAAGGACATTCAGGTAATTATGATGTCCCATTGGTTGAGCCCTAGCTTTTGAATATTTGACGATATTGCATCTATGAATAATAAATAGGTTATTTTTTATAACCCCAATGTGTTAGAACCTCTATATGTCATGGCGTGATGTGCATGTATTAAAACAAAACAAAACAAAACAAACAACCTATGCTAGAAGATATTCGTCTTCTAAACGTGGCACCTCAAGACTTTAGTCTGTACTCTCTGAAACTCCGTCCCCTTTTCTTGAGGATTCATCAACGAATAAACACCGCTAGCTTCTGCTTCGTGTGAAGAATTTAGTAAATGATATGTTCTTAACACAGATTTATGCAGATCCGTGCATGAGGCGTAAATCCCCATAATTTCTGCCCGCAGAAAAGTGTGCATCACCCTTCTATATGAATTGAACACTAGTAGAGCATGCACAACTACATCTGCTTTCGATGGCACATATAAAATAACCTTATCTTTAAACAATTATCAGACCCTCGATGGGTCGCGCACTACCCATTCCGATGATTAGTGCCCACCACGTATGGTCAGACAGAAGAGCAGCCGGTCAAGAGCCAGCAAATTTGTCTTGAACCAACCAACGTTTCTATTTAAATAGCACCCGATCCCTCCTTGACGAATCATAACGAATGAACACTGCTAATTAGGTACTAGACGTACACAAGGATCTAAATTTTCTATGGAGATTAATCAGGGGTGACTCAATGAAGGAATCATGTGATAGCATCATCAGAGAAAAAAAGATCAGTATGTGCAAGTGGGTGCTTGGTGGGAGTGTCGAGGCTAGTATCTCGATCCAGTAAAGTCAACTCTTGCCCCGTCAAAGGGTCGCACGCATGACGTAATTGTATCACCAAAACCAAGACACCCGCCCACGAAAGCTTATGCTTGAGTTGGATAATTGATTGCGTAGAGTAAAAATTAAATGAGTTTTTATTGCAATCTTTATGTTACAGGTGATAAACTCTGAAAATAGGCAGGAATACTGACCATCTTTTGATCTTGGGTGAATATCCTACATACAAACATATCAAGATTCACATCTTCAACTCATCGCTGGCAGGCCTTGACATTCGTCATAGTTTCAGCCGACTGTCTGCATTGAGAGCGAGTCCACGTGGCTACCCCACCTTAAAGAAAAAACCCAAATTATTTGCGCGACCCTTAGGGCAATGTGAATCTCTATATCTACAGACGACCAACTATAATAGCTTATCGTGAATTAGCTATTTAGATCTCGTTTTTGGAACATGTGGCTTGTGTCAACCTGGGAGTGCAGGTAACTGTGAAACAGGTTACCAGATGAAACAAGGGACAAGTACAGAGCTCTTAGCTTAGATAAGACACAGAAATTGAATATATGATGACAGGGAACTAAACCAAATCTCTTCACTTGTTAGATTTGTTAAAGTCCAATGAGACAACCGTTCCAGTTTATGCAAAGGTTTGATGCAAACTTGCAACACTCGTAAACCCACAGGGCTCCTATTTTTTGAGCTGGTTTACGAGTGCGCAGTTTCAACCTTAGCCCAATGATTCCTGTACGCTTTCTTGCGATTTACCCTTTTGTTTCATCAGCTCCATATTGCTAATCTACTTTGGAATTACACTTGCGCTGCACAGCTATAGGCTTAATATGGTTAATAGAGTTTTGAATTTGATGGTATTCGCTCACCGTGTAGCATTCAATGCTAGTGTTTTAAAAAATTATTCTTTTTGTCAGATCCCTCATGGGTATCGCACATACCCATGGGAATTATAGTCACCTACGAGATGTGCGATCTAACGCGGAATTGCCTTAGTCTCTGACCAGTGGAGAGGTAAAGCCCTCGTCTCATGCCATCGGAGAAATACCTCCGATGTACGCTGTGCTGAGGGCACCGCGCCTAAACGCAATAATGTGTTTTCATCCTATCCTATTCGAGGACGGCGGTTTTTGCGACGTCCCTTATTTATTTTTCCGCCTTTCCTATATAAAACTCAGGGATCGCTCTTTGCAAGCACCCATGAACGAATAAAAAGAGTTTTGAAAGTACTGAACAATTATTAAGAATCTAACACTTTTGTTGTAGGAGATGTTGGTTTTATCATCTTTTTGGTTTCGTCCATGGTGCTGATGGTTCTATGCATTGTATTATTTACAGTACATAAGACTCGCGACTTCGACCGCGTCATTTCAGAGTTAGCGATTATCTTCTCGTTCCTAAACTACGGGTTTTACTTGGTTCAGTGGTTATTGAACCGCAATTACCCGGTTTCCCACGTGTATGCAGACTCGGGCGGCGAAAAGGAAAAGAAAAAGCGTACACTAGGGGGAACTAATGCCTACTCTACTCTACTAACTACCCAGTAAATTATTACACGGGAGCAGCGTATCAATGGACGTGTGGAAGTGATTATGGGAATTGTGGCCCGGCTCATCACCACCATGCAGGACATGAGGTTTGTTCGAGGAGCGATTCTGGCGGTTGCTACGGAGGGTATTCCAGTGGTGGGGTCAATTCTGGTTGTGGACTCGGGAGGTGAATCTGGTGGATGTGGTGGCTGTTGAATCATTAGAAAATAGACGTATTTTATATAAGAATCGACCCTCGCACAGGATGTGAGGTTTAATTAATGGGTCATAGCACTACTCAATAGATTCCTGCTCTCACTTTATTCTCTGCCCTACTTATGACTAGACAGCTTACTAAAATTTGGAAACGCTAAGTGATCTTTTTCATATTAGGCTGTTAAATTTTTGAGTAATGTCTGTTACCTAATTAGCTATGTTAATTAGTCAATGATTCACCAAGGAGAGGAATTAGGGCTACTTACATCAACAGTCCACAACGGAGCTGGTCCAAGACAATGTGAACGGCGCTATATATGTGACTATTGCGTTAGACTGCATATATTAGGCTCTTTTTATCTGTATATGGAAAGCCTCACCCTTTGAGGATCTAACACCGGCTAAGTTGTTCGCACCCACGTTTTGTTACCTCCGCACAGTGTGCAAAGTAAAGGTACTATTAGCCCAGACAATAGCAGTTTCTATGAAAAGTTTGACTAAAGGTTGAACCGTTTTTGTTAAGAATTTTACTTTTATGAATGTTATAATATCACAATTTCTCTGGAGACAGAAAATTAAATGACAAAATTATTTAAAAGCCTAAATCAAGAGAGCAATAAAACCAAGAATAGTGATGCTTCCAATTGCATTGGAAACTCCACCAGCCAAATAAGATACAGTTGGAGCTGGTTTGCTTGGAGAGGAGCTCATTGGATTGACAGATGAAGGCGCTTCCTTAGCAGGATTAGCAGGTGGAGGTACATATTTAGGCTTGGGGGTTGGTGGAGAAGAGACTTTACCATTGTCTCCCTCTGGAGTTGGTTTGGGGGGGCTTGGTTTAATAGTCTCGGGAACAATACAAGTTCCTGTAATTGTCAAAGTGGTTGGGGTGACAACAGTAATAGTCGATGGTTCACAAACCTCCACACACACGGTCACGGTGATAGTAGTAGATGCGGGACAGTAAGTGACATAGTCGATGTAAGTCTTCCACTCAGTCTTGACAGAGGTATCATTCCTCCACATATGGGTAGGAGTACACTCAGAAGTGCAGTTGGTAACTGTCGAAGTCACATGCATCAGGCTGGTGACATTGGATGGAGCGGCAGTCAACTCAGAGTTCAACTCTTCCTCAGGGTTCAACTTTTTCTCAGGGTTCAACTCTTCCTCAGGGTTCAACTCTTCCTCAGGGTTCAACTTTTTCTCAGGGTTCAACTTTTTCTCAGGGTTTAACTTTTTCTCAGGGTTCAACTCTTCCTCAGAGTTCAACTTTTTCTCAGGGTTCAACTCTTCCTCAGAGTTCAACCTAGCATCAACTTCCCTCTTGGCTAATTTTCTGGGAAGTTCCTTGTCTTCCTTCTTGGATTTGACCTTATAAATGTCAACAGGTACACAGTTGGACACGACATTCTTGATCAGAGCAGGATCCATAACGATAACCCGATGGTTGGCTGAACCAGTGGCAACACTGCATGCGTGGAATTTTCTGTTCTTAATTTTCAGGTGTTTATCGAACTTCAAAGTAGTTTCCTTCAAATGATGTCCGAAACCAAAGAAACCACCATAATTTCCTACTGGCTCAGATTTTCCCTCAGCGTTATGAGTAAAAGCGACATTATGCTTCATAGTGAAAATAGCACCATCACCTTTCAACTCATCTCCAATATTGAAAGTCAAAGTGTTGAAATCCTTGTTCTTCTCGCCATAGAGGAGTTCCATCTTGCCATCATACTTTGCGGCAAGCAAAAAGTTTTCGGTCTTTGCCAAAGTAGTAGCAGTCAAAAAAGTAGCGATTGTTAAATAAACTGTTTTCATTGTTGAGTGGTTAATTGATACCGAAGACAAGCAAGGGAGAAAGATGCCTTATATACTTTTTTATTCTAAATTTGGTTAGTTAAAATGTCTAAATTGAGTATTAAGCGAGTTATTTTTAGTTTCTGTTTATTTATATTTTTGAGTCCAATAATAGCTTAATATTTGTAAAGTTTAATTTGGCATTTACTGACACGGCTAAAAATATAAGTGCTCAAGAACAACAAATATTAATTTCTTTTAAATCGCAAAAGTGTCTGTAAATTTAGCTTTAATTTCTTGTTGTGTTGTCACTTTTCATGGTGTCGTCGACATTGCGTATTATTTCTGGGGATGTCGATATGTGAATAGCTTATGTCAAGATTTTAATTTTTTCGTAGTAACTGGTGCAGACGCGATTATTGACTCTACAAAGTGTATAGGGGTAGGTGGGGTTATCTTCGAACAAAGTCGCATTGTTGAAAGTTAAAATGGTTAAATGGGTAAACTTCATATTTAATAGACTTCTTCTAGGATTAAAATACTCAAACTACTTCTCGGGAGCCTATTTTAAAGTAGAAATGCTCTAAAACACTAATTGAAGAATAATTCTCAAGTCTAGGGCAGTGGTTTTAAAGGAAACGCAAATTTTGTGCTGGTTTCATTTTCGCGTTCTCCATTGACTTCGCGTATTATTCCCCAAATTTGGGTGAGAAAATTCAAACTATGAATTGGATCACTATGCACTACGCATCCAAAAAAAAAAAAAAGGCGTTAACTACTGAATAAACAATGGTTCAAACGCCCCCTCTCCCCCCACTCGAAAAAGTTGATAATCCTTACTACCACAATTAGATACCATGAGTGAAGAGAGCTGTATTAGTGTATCAAATATAACAGTCACAATTGAAGATATACCGAAATAACGCGTTAATCTTTCAAGCTTCTTGACTCTATTGTCAGGGAAGGAAACGGGTACTCGCCTGGTGAATTAAACATTAAATGACTTTAGTTCCTATTTTGTCATAGCTTCCATGTGTGGGGCTTCCATATGTGAGGGTGGTTTAGGATATGAACAAGTTCTAGAAGAAAAAAAATTCTAGACTTAAGTCAAAGCTATTTTTATGAGCTTCACGTTAACAATGTTGAAATTGTGATTGTTTTCTGAACTAGGCCTGCCGTCGCACGCGGCTCTCTTTAGCCAGTCTTGCATTGTTTGTGTGGAGGCTGCAAGGCAATTGTACGCAGGTGTTGGCGCGCACGATTGGATTATGAAGCAACGATATTTGTTAGGACTTAACAGGAAGAACAACTGTTAGTCTTATAATGGACGTCTTCCCTACGTCCTATAGTTTATCATGGTGTTTATTGAACCTAGAATAGACGAGGAACTCCCTGGTTAATCCAAGGGGAGGAAAACCTCGCTGTTATATACACTGGGTGTATGCAACCCTGCACGAACATGAAACATATGACGTTATATGCAAGAGTTACCGGACCGGGATACCTTGCATCTCAGTATCCTAATAGGCATTCGTTTCCTAACAATATTCGCAGTTGTGGACCATTTCGTAGGTCAGACTTCGCATACATTTCATGGACAAGACGAGGAGTTTGGGTTGAGATTTTATGACATAATTTTGCATCTTTTTTAGGACATGTGAGACTGAGAATTTGAAAAGATTCTAAGAATTGTGCAAAAGCTGTATTTAAATGAATTCCTCTATCCTGGTACGTCCTTGGAATGTATGTGCCTTTCATCTGACTGTGATTGGTTTATTTTATTTTATTTTTTTTTTGGAATACAAATATGCTATGCTACTGCTTATTGGTCCATAGGGATTGCGATACAGCCGGAAAATTGTGAGTAATATGTGTGGAATATTAGTGCGTCATTGACAGATAGCCCTTCAGCCACAGAACGGCGATGTGCAGGAAGCGCCTCCAATCGACTGCAAAAAAAAAATAACGCCATACTAATTGCATCCACATACGACACATGCAACTTTTGTTACACACAGCATCTTATTTGCTAATTATGGACTAGTGAGTGTGCTATCCTTGTTTCTTTATTTTTTTTTTCCCGTGTTCCACACCTCAACCACAGTTGCAAAATGGCCAACTACTTTCGTGATTTTAATATGCATCAAATTTTTAGTCTGCCAGAATTTACTTATATATGAATCCACCTGCATTTTTAGTCCAACAGAACACTTTTAAATACCATTGACCTTTTGATTCCAGCCACAAAAAAAAAAGACATGCTGAAAATTCAAAAATTAAAAGATGTTACTGGATACATTGTCTTTGGAATTAGTCCTGCCCCACATGACGCAGAGCTCTCAGACTTGTCCTCCTTTGACCAGGATTCCACCGGTGCTCCTGTGGAAAAGGATTCGCCCTTGGGTTATCAGGCGAGTACTTTGACCGTGGTATATTTGATTATCCAGGGTGTGATCGGTACTGGTATTTTTGTGACGCCGGCGTCTGTTTTAACGTCTTTGGGGTCCATTGGAGCCACGTATTTATTTTGGGTGATTGGGTTTTTCATCACCATGTTTCAGATCTGCGCTTACATTGAATTTATGACCTACTTTACCAGAAGATCAGGTGCTGAAGTGGTTTACTTGGAGCAGTCCTATCCCAGACCAAAACTTATGGTGCCGGTTGTTTACGCAGCAGTGACGGTGATCTTGTCCTTTGCTACATCATCAGCCTCAGCGTTCGCAACGTACATTTTCCATGCTGCTCAATATGAGCCAACTCCATGGGAACAAAGAGGCTTGGCTCTTTTGCCTTTATTCCTTTGTTTCTTCATCGTATCCATCAATACCAAATTTGCCATGAGACTCAGCAGCTTCTTGGGTTTTGTCAAGGTTATTTTTATTATCTTCATGATATTCTCCAGTTTCGCCGTGTACGGAGGACATACTAGGGTAGGAGATACTAAAGCAGTGTTCCAAAATGCGTGGGAAGGAACAACCAAAGACGGAAATGCAATTTCCAACGCTTTTCTTAAAGTTGTATTTTCTTTTGGAGGTTCTAGCTACGCCTTTGGAGTTGTCGCTGAAACTGCCCCTCACCGTACTGTTTCCGCTTACAAGACTTATGTTCCCTTGACTATGTTCATTATCTTCCTCATGTACATTTTTATCATTACAGCTTTATACGCGGGAGTCGGCAGTGTGGAAGACATCAAGAAGGCAGGAAACTTGATATCGTCCATCTATTTCCAGAAAGTCTTTGGCAATAATGGGCTGATTGTTTGCAGTATTTTTATTTCCCTCTGCGCTTTTGGCCATTTGCTCGGAATTTTCATTGCCCACTCAAGATCTTTAAGAGAGTGTGGTAGACAGGGTGTTTTGCCATACCCTCGCCTTTGGACCAGTGTGAAGCCTTTTGGTACTCCTATTTTCGCTGTTTTTATTACCTTATTGGTAAATATTATCATATTACTTGCCCCGCCTCCTGGTGATGCATACAACTTCGTTGTTGACTTGGGCTCTTATCAGTCTTATGTCTTTAACTTGCTTTTGGTTGTTGGTTTGCTCAGACTCAGAAAAATTCGCAAGAATAGAGGCTTGGGGTACAGAGAGTTTCATGTGTGGACCCCTATTCTTATCCTTTCTATTTTATGGATGTGTTTCGTGTTGATCATGGCATTTGTCCCACCAAAGGGAACACTCATTGGATCTGATGTTTCTTTCTTTTATGCTGCTTATCCGCTTACAACCATCGGTTTAATCGCTCTCTGCTTCGCCTACTACTTGTTATGGGCTTTTGTTCTTCCTAAAGTTGGTGGATACGAACATAGAATCGAAACTTTTGAGCTTTCAACTGGAGAAAGAGGTCACACCGTTATTAAAGTTCCTATCAGCGACGTTTCACAATGGGACGAAGAGAATGGAGAGGTTAGAGAGGTGCCAGTTGTTGAAGAAGACTTTGACTCTTCCAAAAATTCTTTGCAAAAAGACAACTACAAAGAGATACAAAGAGAGATTTAAAATCTTGAGCTTACTAATTAATTTAGTAATATGTATAAGCAATATTGCTTAAGAATTTAGTAATATTTTTTTTGTAAAAGGCCTTTCCACTAGAGTATTAGACAATGAAAATCTCTTTTGGCGTTAAACTGAAAACTTCATAAAAAATATCTTTATCTAAGCGGATGTTACATTCTTGTGTACCTAATTAGCTATGTTCATCCATTGATGATTGATTAATCAAGAAATTGACACAACTTAAATAGGCCCGAAGAGGGCTGGTCCAAGACAATGTGGTAGGCATTAGACGAGCTACTCTCGTGTCTGACTGCATAGTCTAATCAACAATATAGGACCCATCGAAGATCTATCAGCGGATATATTATTACAAAAATTTTTGAACGATGTAATGATGAAATATATAGACAATCCTATGAGAAACTTAGAGGCACTCCTGGGGATAATTACGAGTCATCTTATGGGCTAATGGAGGTTCTCCTACAGGAAGATCAAGAAGATACCATTCGGAAGATACCAAGGCTAACACTCGGGTAAAGACAACGATCCGACTCGAATAAAGACAATGAACCTACTCGGATAAACACAATGCGTATAGGCACGAATCCCACTTGGTCGAGTCAAGACGGACACTTACCGATAGAAAGGTACGGCCCCATTATAAATAAGGGGCCGGCACCACAAACTTGGAAGAAGGAGTTATTTACTCATATTTCAGCTTAAAAACATAAACTAAAAACAAGCCCTGAATGAACCCTATAACTATGTTAGAAAATTACGTATTAACAAAATTTAAAAATTTATATAAAATTGTTAGGAAACGAAAGCCTATTAGGATACTGAGATGCAAGGTATCCCGGTCCGGTAACTCTTGCATATAACGTCATATGTTTCATGTTCGTGCAGGGTTGCATACACCCAGTGTATATAACAGCGAGGTTTTCCTCCCCTTGGATTAACCAGGGAGTTCCTCGACTATTCTAGGTTCAATAAACACCATGATAAACTATAGGACGTAGGGAAGACGTCCATTATAAGACTAACAGTTGTTCTTCCTGTTAAGTCCTAACAAAAATGTAAAATCCGTGATAGTTTAGTGGCTAGAATTACCGCTTGTCGCGTGGTAGACCGGGGTTCAATTCCCCGTCGCGGAGTTTTTTCGTAAAGCGTATTTTTATCAAAAGTATTGTTTTAGCAGCGTACTTTTTTTTTCTTTTAAAAAAAATACATGCTCTGTGCATAAGTGTAATGTATATTCATTAATCCGAGCTTTGTTTCATGAGCTTCTTTCCACGGCTAAAAAATTTCTTACCAAGACTTGATGCTTTCTCAAAGTTACCTGACTCCAATTTATCCCGTACTTGGTTGACCTTGGTTCGGATTGAAGTGTGTCTTCTAATATCACTGTGTTGGGCATTTTGGTAAGCGTGTGTGGCCAATTTCCCGATTTGCATAGAAGAAGAGCTTTCTGTAGACTTTAACACGTTATTAAGCCAAGAAGATAAGCCAGTATCGTACATTTCTTCATCATGCCTGGCTTTTTTCAACATCTTGATCCTGTCAATAGGCTGAGAGATACTCATGATAGATTTCCAGTTAAACACAGGATACTTCTTGAGTACGTTCTCTGTAGCAGAGAAAGTCGTCGAGCGAGAACCAAGAGCTTTTGACTCAACAAGTGTAGATTTAGATACTTCGTCGCCTTCGGGGATTCCCACATTAAGCATGGACGAATATGGCAGCTGCTCCTGGAACTTGCCTTTTTCGTACTGGTGTTCTTGAAGCACAGAAGGAAGTGAGCTGTTTCCAAGCGAAGGGTATGTTAAACATGTCTTGGGGCTACTGAATGCAGAAACACAATCAGGCTGCTCATCTTCTTCGCTTTGATCCTCTTTGATTTTATGCAAATTGGCATCAATAGTTTCTGGCACAGAAATGAAACTGTTGACGACCGATTCGGCATAGTTAGATTCCTGCCCCACACCGGTGAACTTCTTATATGTAGAGTCATTCTTGTTGTAGATATTCATGTTGAACTGTGATTCGTTATCATTGTCGTTGACAAATTGTTCTCTGAACTTGTTTGTGTTGGGTTTCCAGGCACCCATGTTAAATGTGGCGTTCGAGATGGTTGAAGAGCGACGAGAAACATCCGGTAATTCTGCCTTTGAATTCTTTGTGGGGGGTGGCATAAGACCGGTGTCTGCAGTGCCTTGATCAGTCTCTTGAGCGGCTTTTTCGACGGTTTCTTTGACAGCTTCTTCGACGTTTTCCTCTGGAATTTCCTCAGATTTCGTTACAATTGGCATCTTTTCTTCAGGTTCCTCTACTATAGAACTCTGATTGATATCTTTGTCGTGAATGGAGTCATCTTGTAAAGCAGTTGGAGGGGCCTTCTTTATGGATGGTTTGCGGACATTGGCCACAAATGTTTCATGCTTTGACTTGAGACCCTCTTCAGGGATATTCTTTATATGCAAGGGTTCTGATTCTTCATCAGTCAGAAAACGATGCTCAAAATCTGGCAATGATATGTCGTGAATGGAATCAAGAGTGGGCAAGTGATTTCTCACGGAAGTATCATGACTCAGCAAGTTATCATGACCAAACAGGTCTTTACCATCCTCTTCGCCGTAATCTGACGGATTCTCCATTTTCAGTAAGCTGTCGATTAAAGAATCCAATGCTTCTGTGTCAACTTTGTGCTTATGGGGCGAGGTGACACTCTCAGTGCCGTTTAACAATTCATTTCGAGCATGTTCCATAATAATTTGAGATTCGGGGTCAATCTCAAGATTACTGCTATGACCACTATTGTAGTCCCAATCATGATCATCCTGCAGTGCGTGCTCCGTTTCTTTGCCGTTTCCATTATACGGTCTATCATTATGCAGATTTTTTTCTTCTTCATATATGTCATCATCCAGGCTGAAGTCATCATCTTGCATGTTCATTCTGTCAATAGACAATACTAGAGTATCCGGAACTGTAGGCTCCGGCATGGCCACTTCGGGCTCCTTTGCTGTCTCTGGTAATGGCTGGGTATGCACCGGCTCAATAGTATTCACTACTCTCTCCTTGAAAGACCCCAAGTTTAACGAAGCGGGTTCTCTTTGAATCGAGTCTGCATCTGATAAGTAGCTGCGATCCGACTGGTCCTGATCGGGTGAGGATGCGAAGAACTTGTAATCTGATTGATAAGTTGGAGTGGGTGGTAAAAGGTCCGCATCAACTGAGCTTTGGGAGATGTTCTTCAAGGGGGAAAGGGGGCGTCTTGGAACTTTATAAACATGGTCTTTCCGAGATTCAGTTCCTTGAGGCACCCGTCCAACCGAAACAGATGTGGTTTTCGCCTGTGAAATAGAATTTTTTCGAGCAGGAAAAGAGTGGCTTTCATCTAGAGTTTTTGTGTTTTCATGGGTGTTTGCATGCGTAGTAGGATCAGCTTGCACCTGGTCAGCGTGCGTCGCGTATATATCGCTGTAATGGTGGTCAGACTCTTTCTCGAAAGACGAGTCTAGGTCATCATCATCATCATCATCATCATCATCATCGTCATTTCCAGACTTGAGCTTATCGATTGTAAGTACCAACGTCGATGTACTGAGTGGAACAGGAGACTGTGAGGGCTGTGAAGTGTGTTCTACCTGAGGCTGTTGGCTCAGGGAGCTAATGGGAGAAATGTCTTGTTGAGGCTCATCGTCATAATCACCGTACTCGTCGCCCCAATTACCATATGAAGGTACGTCAGCCTTTACCCACCTTGTGGATTTTTGTCTTGCAAATTGGTCTGCCATTTGTGGAGAAAAAGACTAGTGTACTGATAGTACTGTGTTGAATCGAGAATGGAGATATACAGTCGCGCTTCGGCTACCAACATATGTACGTACGTATTTGAAACGTGCGAAAGTCGGCATGTACAATTGTTTTTATAATATTACAATGAAAAAAAAAAAATTAGAGGGCGATGGTGTGCAGTCCTTTTGATTTCAAGTAGAGAATGTTGTATTCTACTTTGTACTAGGTATTATAGTCAAGGTGTACTGATGTGTCAGTTTACTGGGGCACATTGACAGTGTTAGATGTTTTCAATATACTGAGTAATACTTGCACAGAGGAGCATAGGTATAGTGCATTTATTAGAATCAAGTTAAGCAGAATGGTTGACTCGCATTCACAAATGATTTTTTTTCCTTTTTTTTTCCTTTTTTTTTTCCATTAAATCATAAAGGCCAAGTTCATGTCTTGAGGATGGGAGGCACTCAACTGCGGCTTTTGTGAATACTTGGAGGAGAGCACGTTTCTCATGTTATTCAAAAGAGACAAGTAGGACTGGTTTCTGTTTTGCGTCAACACAGAGATGAACGCCCAGCTCATAGCTCCGGTGTTTTGACCCGCCTCTGTGGCATCTGCAGATGTTTGGTCATCCTTGCACCCAGATATGGAAATCACATCGGCAGCAGACATCTTCAGCTGAATAATTTGGTTACGGTTTCCGCTATTGTGATTGGTAACCTTCTTCAAGATTCCACTCACCGCGGACATAGCACCAGAAATGTTCCCGGATTCGTAGTTCAAAAAGGCTTGCAATGCTCCAGTACCTGCGTCCTTCCATAAGTTTGGCTCCTTCACCACTCCCTTAGTAGAGTACACGAAGGGCAAGTCCAAAGCAGTTCCGGAGTGACAACAGTCGAACAAAGCAGTCAACTTGCACCCTGGTGGCAAGCTTCTAACCATAATGTCGTGCATAACGTCATCAATGATTGGGCCTTGGGTTTCGAAATCTAATGGGTATATACACGAGTCAAAGCCTTCATCCTCGTCACCATCCTGATCCGGCACTAATCCTCCATGACTCGAGATGTGGAAGAAATAACTGTCGTTTGGACGTGCATCTTTGACAAGCCATTGCATGGCTCTGAGGATGTTATCTCTTGTGGGAAGACGAGCATTTTCCTTCTGGTCATCCGTCAAGATCACCATGTCGTCATACGAGTATCCGTAGTACTGGTTCAAAAACTTGCTCATGTTCTTCACATCGTTGATGCATCCACGCAACTCGTTTTTAGTACCGAAGTAGTTGATACCCACCATCAAGGCCTTCTTGCGGCCCGAACAGTTGGAGTACTGGAAAGTCATATTGGAGTTTTGGCCAAAGCTCTGTGGTGCAGTTGGTGGAGGCGCAATATTCTGAGAAGTATTGTAATGGCCCGAGGAGTTGTATGACGAGTTCGGAGGTGCTTGCAGCTGGTTACGTTTTTGATGTCTTTCTTGTGCAGAATTCTGGCGCCTCTGGTTCTCAAGCTGCTGTTGCCGGAACTGGGGAGAGTTCAAGCTCCCGCCATATGGCTGCCATTGCAGAGGGGGTGGTGCACCATAGTAATTGCCTGGTGGTGGCGGTCCGGGAGGAGGTGGGCCTTGATAGTACCCCTGGTATCCTTGGTTATATCCCTGGTTGTAGCCGTGGTTATAGTTTGGGTTGTATCCTGGCGCTTGGCCTCCGTACGTATTAAAGCCGTTTCCTGGAAACATTAATGTAAAGAACAAAGTAGAATGCACTGGGAAGAAAATGAGAAGTAGGTCGAGCAAGGCTTCGCGGTCGAGCTGGCACGATCCAACGAACAATGCGACCGAGGCCGCAGCACCTTGCAGCCATCAGTATTACTTAGGTCATGAGCATGTTTATAATGCAGTCCTAAGTATACTAGAAACTGTGTGATTCTCTAATTTTTTGGCAAGTGGTTCAGGGAGAATATGTAAAGGTAGTGTAGAAGTAGTGTAGAAGTAGTGTAGAAGTAGTGTAGAAGTAGTGTAGAAGTAGTGTAGAAGTAGTGTAGAAGTAGTGGAGAAGTAATGTAGAAGTAGTGGAGAAGTAGTGTAAATTTAGTGTAGAAGTAGTGTAAATTTAGTGTAAATTTAGTGTAATGTACTAAATGTAGGGGATGTAAAAGTGTTAGATCCTCGATGGGGTAGCGCATTATCCCATACGCATACTTATAACCTATATTATGCAGTCAGACACGATGGTAGCTCGTCTATTGCAAACCACTTATCACACATAGCCCACATATCCCATATAACCATAATAGCCCACACTGTCAGATACCCCATGGGTATCACACTACCCATGGGAGTAATAATCACCTACGATGTGCGATCGGACGTGGAATTGCCCTAGACCTTGACAAAGGCAGAGGAGCAATGATGCTTTCCCTTATCTTTGGAAATACCTCCGAGAATCCGTCGGGCCGAAGGCGCCTTTCACATGGGATGAGACGCGTGCTGTCGTATCATCCTATCAAGTTCGAGGATGCCGGTGATAACCGGCTCCCGACGTTTCCGACATTTCCGGCTTTTCCGGCCTTTCCTATATAAGACTCAAGGATTCCTTATTCTGAGAATCCATCCACGAATAAACAGAGTATTGGAAGTACTAAACAATCATAAAGAATCTAAAATAAACACACACAGCCCCAAATAGTCTAGTGCCTACACAGTTTAGTGCCCCATTTACGTTACCACTCTCTTGGGGAAATTAACGAATGTACAATTCAGAAAAGTCAGACGTATCAAAGAATGTAACAAGTAGTATTGAATTATAGATTGTGTTAGATTCTTTATGATTGTTTAGTACTTCCAAAACTCTGTTTATTCGTGGATGGATTCCTCAGAATGAGGAATCCTTGAGTCTTATATAGAAAAGTGGGAAATGTCGGGAGCCGGTTATCACCGGCGTCTTCGAACTTGATAGGAAGATACGACGGCTTAGCGGCTTATCTTATCTCTATTGGGAAATTGGATGCCCGTTATTGGAAACGTCCTTGAGCAATTTAATAGGTAGATAAGACAGCGCGCGTCTTATCTCTGCGAATGGCTTCTTTGGCCCGACGGATCCTCGGAGGGATCTCCAAAGATAGGGGAAAGCATCATTGCTCCTCTGCCTTTGTCAGGGTCTATGGCAATTCCACGTCCGATCGCACATCGTAAGTGACTTTTACTCCCATGGGTAGTGTGATACCCATGGGGGATCTGACAGATTGGATTTATAAACTATGTGGAATTTATAAAAATTATGCAAAAGGTGCAAGGCTCATGTTCCAGAAGATTGATTAAAGGCACTTTAAAAATCTAAATCCCCAGAAAAACTTCTTTAACTAAGTTTACGTCATATACCAAGACTTATTACACATATAATTGATGGCATCATACCAAAATTTCTGGGTCATGAAGGACATATATCATTATAAAGTCGCTCCTACAACTTGGAGTTTTTGACAGTGTTCTGCGCAACTACTATGTCCGGATAGACACCGGACACAGGATTGCCCAACTGCCAGAATCCTCCATCAACAACATGTACTGTACCTGTAATATAAGAAGCAGCAGGGGAAAACAAAAAGACAGTTGCTTCTGCAACGTCACGAGTAGTACCCCATCTGGACAATGGCACTTTCTTACCCACATTACTATCATCACTCATCAACCGGGACATACCTTCAGTGCCCTTAATTCCGCCTGGAGCAATACAGTTGCTTCTGATTCCCAACGGGCCCAATTCCACGGCCAAAGCATTGGAGAGTGCATCCACTCCTGCCTTGGCTGCCCCTACGTGTATCTGAAACGGAACACCATAGTAATGTAAAGTGGACGAGACAAAAATGATGGCACCCTTATTCTTCTTCAATTCCTCAAATGTGGCCTTTACAGTATTGAAAGAACCCAACAAATCAATAGAAACCACTGATTTAAATGCATTTGACGACAAGTGATTAAAGTCAGACAAGAAATTGCCTGCGGCCCCAGCAATGACAAAGTCAATGCGACCCAATTGCTGTACAGTAGTCTCTACAGCCTTTGCTATGCTTTGAACGTCTCTGACATCAACATTACCAAACCCCAAGACCCTGGCACCATCTCTCAAGCTTTCGATTTCCTTGGCTGCCTTCTCTGTTTTTTGGACGTTACGACCTAAGATAACCGCATCGGCCCCAAGAAGAACCATGGCTTCAGTTTGAACTCTACAGATTGTGCCTGCGCCTCCCGTGACAAAAACCACTTTTCCTTTAAAGATATCAGGTTTCCAGCTACTCTGCTGCACAAAAGTTCTGTCTAAGCTGGACATGATGGTTGGATGGTTGGATGTGATATATTGATACTCTGGAAACGAATTAATATCTTCGAAGAGGAAAAAATTGTTCTATATTCGGAGTTGAAAGAATTTATGATGTATCCGGAAAAAAAGAATTGATACTATATTCTTTGGGGAAATGCACGCTACTACTGACTATTAATGGTGTTGGAATTGCATGTGGAATCTGCCCTGTCAGACATTCTGCCCGCACCATATTTGTGGGGTCAGACCGAGGCTCGCAACGCACCGCCAGGATCCGACTGCAAAATATGTTGAGCGTTGGGCACAACGCCTGTTAGCTTCGTTGGTCTCTAATAAATGTTTTGTATAAAGTTAAATGATGGACATTGACTATGACATACTTTTGTTCCTATAGATGCTAAACTAAAGGGTGTGTTGTTGTCTTTCCTGTTCTGATGCTATGCCTCTCTCATAAGAGCGACCGACGCTCTTATATAAATTTTCCCAGGGACTGCGTGCATTTACCCATGCACTCACTACAAGGCCTTCTCTTATCAGCACAACTCCAATCCGGAGTTAAGGTAGCAAGTGTTGCATCTGCACCAATCATCATCCTTGAAAACTCATGCAACCTGCACACAGTCAATGATCCTGCAGGTCTGAAACAAGTGCGATGGCTTGCATGTTCAACAAAATACCATCAATTATATCCACCAAAACTCAACAGAGAATGAGAACCTCAAAAGCGAACGAGAACCTCCGAAGAGACGAGAATCTCAAGAGGTAGAACAGCTGGCTCAAAAGGTAGAACCAGAGCTTTAAATAGAGATTCCCATGAAACCGTGTAGTGTAAGCTCTCTTATGGATTTCAGACCTGGTTTTATAAGTCCGACGCTTTGAATCAACCAATACTATATACCAAGTACTGCATACAGAGCACTATCAGAAACCAGAGCCCTTTGACAAGCTGATTGTCAAAGTATCTTAGCTTAGAGTAATATTGAAGACCGAAATCTCTCATGATTCTTGTTAACGCTTAAATATATATATATATATATATATATATATATTAAAAGGTATGGATAAAGTGGTAAATGTCTTATAGACGTCAAGCAGGAAGTATCATTGTCATTTATGAGTCTTGGCTATGTTCTGAATCTATGCTTATTAATGGGTAGTGCATCAAGCACACTGATGGACCCTAATCAAGATTCACCCTGCTTTCGAGCGTCAAGGCCAACAAATAGAGTATGCACTAGAGTATAAACTAGATTATATACCGGTCAGAGTATACACTAGAATATTCCCAATTCTCGTAATACTGCACAGTTGGGCATGGGATATTCCCTGGCCGCTTCCAACTTCTTCTTGTCAGTATAAAACCATCCCTGTGCATCCTCGATCATTTCGTTCTTTCTTATTTGCTCTCTGCTGCACCTGTTCCGTTTGTCTTGAATATATATGTTTTCAACTTTTGCATCAAAATTTTTGAGTGCTCTAGCACTCATGTCATTGACAAAGTCTGGTTTCACATAAAATGGGATCTCATAGTTCGGCGTGGTTCGGCGCAAGCTGAACTTGGAGTTTGATGTGAATGAGTACTCGGGTAACGATTCGCCAGAAAAGAGCGATGAGAGAAGCATGGCAAATAAAACAAAGAGAATTGGCGCAAGCTGCCTCATTATCTCCCAAAAATCAGGATCTCTCTGTCGCTGCTGTTGGTTCTGTCTTCTTCTTTGACGCTGTCTTTGCTGCTGGGCGAATACGTTAGCAAAGGGATCAAATCCTTGTGTGCCACCGAAACTCTGGAACGTGAATCCGTTTCCGTTGCCGAAAGTGTAAGTAGCCCCCCGGGGTGCAGCGCCATTGAAGAACATATTGAAGATGCCGTTTTCAAAGCTTGCACCTTGAAAATCCCTGGTGCCACTAAACACAGAGGTGGGGTCTGCAGTGGCGTACCCTGTGGCTCTGGAATCCGGATCAGCTCCAGTTTGGTCGTAGATGCGTTTTTTGGATGGGTCACTGAGCACTTCCCATGCCTTGTTCAAGTACTTGAATGCTTCACTGGCCCGAGGGTGGGAGTTTTTATCTGGGTGGAGCTTGATAGCTAATTTTCGGTAGGATTTCTTGATCACGGCATCGGAGGCCGTTTTATCGACCTCAAGAATCTCATAGAACTGCGTTGGCTTGCATGACAATACTCGGAGGACTACTTTCTCCTGGTCGCTGGAATGTGTGGGCATGTGAGTCGTGGACGTGGAGAAATACGTGAGATGTTAATAAGCTGAATTGTCGCGGAATATGGGTTCGTGCAGGAACCCAGCTGTCTTCTGCTCACCAATATACCCCAGAGTACTTTTTAAACAATTTATGGACGATGCTTTGGATTGAATTGATTGAATTGATTGACTAGAAATTTGAATTGAAACTGCTGATTATTTAGAGCACTATTTCTTATGTTTCCGGCGGAAGGCTTCAAGCTCTTCTTAAACACGTGTAGTATTGTCAAATATTCTTTCCTGCACCATTAAAGCAGTACAGCAGTCGGAGTTTTCTTCCACCAACTAATTTATACACTTGTAGTCAATAAATTAAGAAAAAGGCAGTGTTACATATTATCTTTGCCATTAATTTTGAATTTTCTTGTGGGAAGTGACTAGTCAATTGAGTGAATCGAAGCATATGACCAGGCTGAAGATGACGGCTTAGTCCGCATTCGCGGTATTGTATTATCGGAGTATTTATATTTCGCAAGTACACACTACTTTTAAGCACGTAACCTATATATCAATGCCATGGCGCATGAACGAAAACACAACTCACTGCACATCACTCTAGTATCCCTTACAACTGTAGCTCATATTAATATTCACCATCCTTGTTAGATTGTTCTGGTCCTAGTTTAATTAGCTTAGTTCATTTGTTGAACTAGGGCAGGGATACACATATATGTGAGTAAACCTTCACCATAGCATATGACAACGAGGTTATGCTTAACTGAAAATAGTAAATGTAGCTAGCGATCATGTTAATCTTACAGGTACATCCCAATATAGTGGTACAATAGTGGTACAATAGCCATAAAATATTAACCAAATACCCCTGAAATTATGCTTATCGTTTCTCAACATAATGTCTGACTGCACAATGTATAATCATTCGTATGGGGAATGCGCTCCTATCAAGGATCTAGTCCTAAGCTTTTTTCCCATACAACCGCGCATCTGCAAGAGCACTACCTATATTTCTTCTAGTGACCTCCTGCGCATACAGAAACAAAGCACTGCACTTTCGAGTCGAACCAAAAAAATAGGCACTGCGCAATATTTACTGCAGGCGAACTTTTAGGCGAAGTTTAAGGTAAATTTAGCAACATGCCTGATTCTTATGAAATAAGGAGCTCCAGTAACAGATTTTGAATATTTCCACCATACATATAATTCCTTTGAGCCAAAAAAAACCTTAATGAGGCTTAGTTGTCTAAATTCTATTGTCTTAGTTTACCTGAGGGGGAGGAGGGGGAGGAGGGGGCGGTGCTGCTTCCTCGTTTCAGAGATAACCGCAGCTATCGCGCGCTCGAGAAGACAAGAACAGTGCCAAAAAAGAAACCCTACAGTTTCTATATTTATTTTACTACGGCTCACCCTTGGGTGAACACCTGAAAATTTCGTCTGGGGGGATTTTTATCTAATCACACTATCACTAATCTCATGTTATTAAAATCATATACAATTACCGTCTCTTCGTTGTTGACGCTTACATCGGCTGCTCTCATGCCACAGCGTCCAGGAAAGAAAGGTGTCAAGTTGGACTTCGATATATTGAGAGGTAACTCCGCCAACGACGCAGGTAAAAACAGGCAAGCGAAACTCGTTAAGAGGGACAATGGCCAAGAATCCTTTGAACTTACTAACATGCGTTCATACTATCAAGTGGATTTGAGCATTGGTTCCAATGGCGACGAATGTCAGCTCTTGGTTGATACTGGCTCTTCTGACTTGTGGGTAATGAGTTCTGACGTAAGTTGCTCGGCTCAGCGTCTTAGAAACAGAGATATACATGAAACTTCTGATTACGACTTATTAGCTACTGATGACTTACATGAAATAGAGATACCAGAGCAAGACAACACTCAAAACAAGAAGAGAGAAACAGTCACGCTCAAGGCGGATGATTCTATACCTTTGGAATACACATCTATTTTTGGTGGCATTGCCTCTGAATTGGGATCTGGACTACCGGGCGTTTTTGCAACACAAGCCCTGGGCTCCAATAATCCTGCCAGTGCATGCACCAATAAGGGATCCTTTAACACTGCGAAATCTGACTCCTTCAAAGTCAACAGCTCAGCTCCTAGCTTTTCTATCACTTATGGGGACGGCACGTATGCCAAAGGTATTTGGGGACAAGATAGCATAAATTTCAAAGACTTGAAATTGTCTGATGTGAGTTTTGCTGTTGTCAACGACACGAGTTCCTACTTTGGTGTTCTAGGAGTCGGTCTCCCGGGTTTGGAGACTACATTTGCTTCAAGTAAAAGCAGAGCACTGGCCTACACTTACCAAAATTTCCCTGCTCGCTTGAAGAATTCTGGTGCTATCAACAAAGTGTTGTACTCGTTGTATCTTTCCGAGTCTAGTGCAGACAAAGGCTCTATCCTTTTTGGGGCTATTGATCACGCCAAGTATTCGGGACAATTGCAAACCGTTCCATTGGTTAACATTTACCCCAAATCTTTCAAGAACCCAATTCGTTTAGACATAATTCTTGACTCGATTTCTTTGCAGAGTAACAGCCAAAATATTTCTGTCACCAATTCTCAAATTGCTGCCCTTTTAGATTCTGGAACTACGCTTAGTTACTTTCCTAGAACCATTTTGAAGTCATTGGTTGATTCATTGCAAGCAACTTTCTCGAGTGCGGAAGGGTTTTATCGTGTCAATTGTGCCTACAACACAAATGATGCTTTTGTTGTGTTCAACTTCTCGGGTATCGAAATCAAAGTTCCGTTGAGTGACTTGATTATCTCCGACCTCTCTCTGAGGTGCTTCTTGGGTGTTCTTGAACAGAGCACAGCCGAATCCCTGGAATACCCATACGCTATTTTAGGAGACAATTTTATCAGAAATGCATACATTGTTTACAATTTGGAGGACTTTGAAATTGCCATGGCACAAGCCAAATACACAACGGATGAGGATATTGAGGTTGTTTCTAGTTCCGTGCCTCGGGCGGCGAAGGCACCTGGTTACTCTTCTACTAGTCTTGCCACCGCAGTGGGCGGCGGACTGTCTCTGACACAATTAAGTCAGTCAGGTCTCAAGAGATCTACTGGAGAACACACTGCTCCATTCCCCAAAGCCTTGATAATCATCATGGTGCTATTAGGCGCAATTATTACCGCCATTTAGAAGGAAAAACAGCTACACAAAGCATTTTACCGAAACTTTGTGCATATGAAAATGCACATCAAACAGTCAGTGACTGAGACTAGTTTGAAACGTACCTATTTTTTCAATATTTTTTTTTTTGATTTCTTAAAACGCGGTAGATTTTCACTCCCCAAGATAGGGTAGTGTATCAGGAACTGGATAGACTTTTGGGAGCGGAGGCGGGAAGGTTTACTAGGGCAAATATATAAGCCATGTTTCCGCAGGCTCCAAAAGGATAATTCGCAGTCACGTGCGTTTTATGAAAACGAAAACCTGCAAGGATAACCATGGGCTATGAGTTTAACAAAAATTGGATAATTCAAAATCGCTTTAATTCCTGATAATTGATTTAATCGTAGTTACATTATTGGACACGCAGTTCTTGTGCAAGTAAGGGATGAATTGTTCCGGTGTGTACGTTAAGTGAACATCAATAATGCCATGTAGAAGCTGGAACAATTTCATGTACCATCAATCTCTTAAGTCCTTTTTTTCTCCGCTTCAACTTATAATCAAATCACCTGTGGTTTTTATTGCCATCAAATTACATTGTCACTAAAATTTCACTTCTCTGCAAACAAACAGTCAGCCAGAGTCGCATCAATTGTAGACATGGTATAATTCCGTAACCACAGAAAATCAATGACATTTATTTTCCCAGGTGATGTACACGATCCAACCCTGGATTGTTATCCCTGTTGCCCTAAAGTCCATCACCTTCTGAAATACCGTCATATTCTGTGGCTACAAAATTATCATATCTACATTTGAATAAAGTAAGTCCACCTTACATATACATGTAAGTTTATAACTTATGTGAAGGTAAGAAGGCGGAGCTTATTTCTGCTGTAGTGAAAACACTTAGTATAGAGGGTAGGTTCATTCGCGCTCCTTTGTTTTTCAACGTTATTGGAATCAGCAGGTGGATGTTATATATCGAACAATAACGCATATCAGCCGTTGAATACCTCTTATCACAATACACTTCCACAGACCTAACACCGCAGACCCTAACGCAGACCCTAACGCAGACCTAACGCAGACTTAACGCAGACTTAACGCAGACTCTAACGCAGACCTAACGCAGACCTACACTTTAGCAGGCCGCGGTATTCGCTGTTAGAGGCGTATCAGCGAAGATGAAAAGCCGGAATTTCCCAATACACTCAAAACAAAGATTTTTGGTCATGTGGAATTTATAAATCACCGCTACTAAAAAAATACCACAGCTTCGACGCCCTGTTCCGCGTACATCTCTTAATAGGTAAATGTACTCCCCTCCCAAAAATAATATTAGCTAAAATATTGCTCAGCCTGATCGTATTTACCAAGCCTCATCCATACAGCGCTACTTCAAGCTCTATTTTTAAACATTGCCACATGGAAAAAAAAAGAATGATAAGTTTTAGACGCAAAAAAACAAAAAAAACAAAAAAAAGAAAAAAAGAAAAACAACATCCATAAATAGTCTGCCTTTCATCAGCGGTTTGTAAAGAAAAAAAAAAGTTGCTCCTCTCGTTATTTTTTTTTTGGATAGCTCTGCAGGTGTCGGAAAATTCAACTTCTAATCAGTGGCCCGTAAAGATTTCCTTTTCTTTTTTTTGTGCGTTGGTGCGAACTATTGTTTTCAAAACTGGTGACTTTAGCCTGTCTTCTTTGCACATCTCTAATCTGCGTATTTTCTAATTGGAAAAATTTTCCTCATCGCATAACAAAAAGCTGATTGGTTCATATCTCGGCTTCTCTCTTATTTTACCACTGGTGGCACACTGTTCAATCCGTTGTTAGTCCTTATTACTCCTCGTTTTGACATCCGTTAACTTGTTTGCGTCCAAAAAACCCCGCTTGGATACCATGGATGTAACTAGCTTGTTAACGATTCTTGAGGATCCAAGTGAGTTTGCCGCAAAAGCCCTTCTAATACGCCAAGACTTGCTTCTGCTAATAAAGTCTCAGCAGAAAGAGATTGAGGAGCTGACTTCTGCCCGTGATGCGGTGATCAAGGCCAACAAGGCCTTTAAGCTGGCCTTGTCGGAAATCGGTACTGTGGTTATATCCGTGGCTATGGGTGACTTGTCCAAAAAAGTTGAAATACATTCTGTGGAGCTGGACCCAGAGATTTTAAAGGTCAAAATCACCATTAACACTATGATGGACCAACTTCAAACATTTGCTAACGAAGTCACAAAAGTCGCTACTGAAGTGGCCAATGGTGAGCTAGGAGGTCAGGCCAAAAATGAGGGCTCTGTGGGAATTTGGCGCTCCTTGACTGACAATGTCAATATCATGGCCTTGAATCTTACAAACCAGGTCAGAGAGATCGCCGATGTCACCCGGGCTGTAGCGCAGGGTGATTTATCCAGAAAAATCAATGTTCACGCTCAAGGTGAGATTTTACAATTGCAGATGACTATCAATACCATGGTGGACCAACTTCGAACTTTTGCGTTCGAGGTGTCGAAAGTGGCTCGTGATGTGGGTGTTTTGGGTATTCTAGGTGGACAAGCTTTTATCGAAAACGTTGAGGGTATTTGGAAAGAGTTAACGGATAATGTGAACGCCATGGCTCTCAACTTGACTACTCAGGTCAGGAATATTGCAAATGTGACCACTGCCGTCGCTCAAGGAGACTTGTCCAAGAAAGTCACAGCTGACTGTAAAGGTGAAATCTTAGATTTGAAACTTACCATCAATCAGATGGTTGATCGATTACAGACTTTTGCTTTAGAGGTGACCACACTTTCAAGAGAGGTCGGAACTTATGGAATTTTAGGAGGCCAAGCTAATGTACGAGATGTCGAGGGTGCTTGGAAGGCGGTTACGGAAAATGTCAACCTTATGGCTACTAATTTGACAAATCAGGTTAGATCTATTGCCACGGTGACTACTGCAGTTGCACACGGTGACTTGTCTCAGAAAATTGATGTCCATGCACAGGGTGAAATCTTACAATTGAAGAATACAATCAATAAGATGGTGGACTCTTTGCAGCTTTTCGCCTCTGAGGTCTCCAAGGTGGCTCGTGATGTCGGTATAAATGGTAAATTGGGCATTCAAGCTCAGGTATCGGATGTCGATGGTCTTTGGAAAGAAATTACTTCAAATGTGAATACCATGGCTTCCAACTTGACATCTCAAGTGAGAGCTTTTGCTCAGATTACTGCTGCTGCTACAGATGGTGATTTCACGCGATTCATTACTGTGGAGGCATCGGGAGAAATGGACGCTTTGAAGACCAAAATCAATCAGATGGTGTTCAATTTGAGAGAATCTATTCAAAGAAACACTGCGGCAAGAGAGGCAGCCGAGTTGGCCAACAGTGCCAAGTCTGAGTTCTTGGCCAATATGTCGCACGAAATCAGAACTCCACTTAATGGTATCATTGGAATGACACAGCTTTCTCTTGATACAGAATTGACACAATATCAGCGTGAAATGTTGAGTATTGTGCACAATTTGGCTAATTCTTTGCTTACCATTATTGACGATATTCTTGATATCTCCAAGATCGAAGCCAACAGAATGACTGTGGAGCAAATCGATTTTTCGTTAAGAGGTAATGTTTTCGGTGCTTTGAAGACTCTTGCTGTAAAAGCAATTGAGAAGAACTTGGATCTCATCTATAAATGTGACTCCTCCTTTTCCGATAACTTGATTGGTGACTCTTTTAGACTTCGTCAAGTTATTCTCAATTTGGCTGGTAATGCCATTAAATTTACGAAGAAAGGACAAGTTAGCGTCAGTGTCAAAAAATCAGATATCATCCCGGACGATGAGGACAAGCTTCTTCTCGAATTCTGTGTCAGTGATACCGGAATTGGGATCGAGAAAGACAAATTGGGCTTGATTTTTGACACTTTCTGCCAAGCAGATGGGTCAACCACGAGAAAATTTGGAGGTACCGGTTTGGGATTGTCCATTTCAAAGCAACTCATTCATTTGATGGGCGGTGAGATTTGGGTGACGTCAGACTACGGCCATGGCTCAAAATTCTCTTTCACGGTCTCTGTTGCTCGCTCGAATATCCAATACACTGCAAACTGTGAGCAGTTACTACCATTCAGAAACCATCAAGTGTTGTTTGTTTCAACGGAGCATTCAGAGGCAGAGTTGGACGACTTGAAGAAAGGAATTCACGAGCTTGGCCTTGAACTTGTTATTGTTCGTCACACTCAAGAGGCTAATTTGTCTGAGCCGATCAATTACGACATTATCATGATCGATTCCATCCAAACAGCTCATGAGTTGAGAATGCTTTCTGAAGTGAAGTACATTCCTTTAGTGTTGTTGCATCACTCTATACCCGAGTTGAACATGAGAGTGTGCATCGACTTAGGTATTTCTTCCTACGGAAATACCCCATGCACAATCTCAGACTTGGCTAGTGCCATTATTCCTGCATTAGAATCCAGATCGATTGCCCAGAACACAGACGACTCAGTATCTTATCAAATATTGCTTGCTGAAGATAACTTGGTCAACCAAAAGTTGGCAGTCAGGATTCTAGAGAAACAAGGACACCAAGTTAAGGTCGTTGAGAATGGATTGGAGGCTTTTGAGGCTATACAAAAGAGTAAATTTGATGTCGTTTTGATGGATGTGCAAATGCCTGTTATGGGTGGATTTGAGGCGACGGAGAAAATCCGTCATTGGGAAAAAAAATCCAATCCTATCGATTCCCTTAGCTTCCGGACCCCGATTATTGCATTAACTGCCCATGCTATGTTGGGTGACAGAGAAAAATCGCTTTCTAAAGGTATGGATGACTATATCTCAAAGCCTTTGAAGCCAAAGTTGTTGATGCAGACCATTGTCAAATGCATCCACAATACAAAACAATTGAAAGAGTTGTCGAAACAAAACAACAGCAACCGAACCTCTGACTTTGCAAGAAACTTGAAGAAAAACACATACTCCGAAGGTGCACCACCACCTTGTATCAATGTGACCCTGTCCCCTTCAAGATCTCTAAGCTTGAGTACGTCTACCAAAATCGAAGAAATGCATAATTCTTCAAGCAGTCCGTCTCCCATCGAAAAAAACAAACAATTTTCTTGGAAATCTGAGGAGTCTGCCCCTCAAGGAAGGCCTGGAGCACTCTCTACTGGAAACAGATCTTATACTGAAAGCTCTATTTTCTCGTCAAGCAAAGAATGTGCTTAATCTACTTGTCATTACTTAAATATAGCATGAAACCAAACACTATAGTATTGACCCTGTAAACTCACCAAACCGTCTCATCCCATTTCTTCATCTCTAATGCTTGTTGATAAACATCTTTCTGCGCCTTTTTACGCATGTAAAAGATTGGACAATCGTTGTTGGAGCACAACACCTCTTGATGAAGAGAACCCTGGCATCTCTGGCACTCAGTCCATAACCTTGAAAACTTGTTTTCCAAGTAGTTCATCTGCGCCATGGCGTTACCGTACAATTCTGGAGCTTTCGAAATACAGTTTTCACAAATTGCTCCATTATTACCTTGCTTCAATGGCGATCTGCAATTTTTGCAGAGCTCTGCTTTCTTTGCAAATTTCATAAGGCCTCCACTTTTGGGAGCAGTCATCTTGACAGTTCTGGTATGAGAACCCGCAAGTAATTCTTTTGCTTTCTTCTCACCGAGTATGGGCACAAAAATTCTCATCAATGGCTTGGACAACTGGTTGTCTAAGTAATAATTCACATCAATGGGCAAGGAATTTTCCAAAACATACAATGGGTCTTCAGACTTCTCATAGTTTTTAGAACTGGAAGCATTGACAATGACATAAGCAACACGATCACCAAGGTTGGGTGCCGATCCAGGATCTCTTTTCTTCATTCTCTTGGCCAATTCCACATGTGCCTGTTTTCCATCGTACTCGTGCTTGGAGTATGCTTTGGTGATGACTAATTGAGACAAGTCGATTCTGTTTTGCAAAAGGTCTGCAATGGTTTGTTTGACGAATCGTTCCGCTTTGCCAACATTTCTCTCCTCCAAAATGTACTCCAAAACTCGCGTGATGACAGTTTGAACCATTCGGCAGTTATCTCTTCTCACTGTCTCAATACCCTTGGTATCCATCTTATCAAATTTCTCTGGCCTCGTCCAGTACAAACCAGCGTAACGCTTCTTGTTGATAAGCAAGTATGGGAAGTACACCTTTTCAAACTCAAGCTTGATTGGGTTTTTAAATTTAGTGGAAACGTAGTCAGCTGCCTCTTCCCCTAGCTTCATACAAGTCTCGAGGTCTTGGAACCCGAACTTCACCATCACGGAATCAGTATCACCATAGATAACCTGTGCATCATAATCGTAGCCATTCTTGGTGTTGTATTTTTCTTGCACCACGTTCATTGTTTTTTCAATCATCTCTCTTCCAAATGCAGTGACCGACGAAGAAATTGCCAAACATGGCAACTTTCCGATCGTTGCACCTGTGAATCCATAAACAGAGTTTGCAGAGATCTTCAACGCTAGTTGTCTTCCATCGAGCACAGCCCTTTTGAACGGATCGCTCTCTTTCTTCAAATCTGCCTTGGCTTTCTTTCTGGCTGTTAACAACTCATTCAAGATTGTTGGCAAAATACCCTTCCTCTTTGTTTCCTTGACAAAATAATCTCCATTTGGGGTAAGCGTATAGTCATCTTCAGACAAGTTAAACGCCTGAATCGATGTTTTATTTAGCAACGTGGTGTAACACAAATTATGTGCCATCATGATGGAGGGATACAAGGAACTGAAATCCAACGTGGCGATTGGCACGTCATAGTAGCCCCTTACAGGTTCAATGACAGTGGCACCTTCGTACTCCTCGTTACTGCCTTCTGATTTCATGTTAGGCACAACAATGTCTTCTTCAAGACATTTTCGAAAAAGTTGGGAAATGACCTTGATTTGCTGTCCTCTTGCCAAAAGGTATGAGAACGGAACACCAGTAACTCTTGCCATTTCCGAGTAATTCACCAAACACATCAATTTTTCCAATAACCGCAAGGGTAAATAAGCATCTTTCAAACAGTAGACGGCCAAACGCCTTCTGGTCTCTGCCGTTCCATTTTGAAGTTCAGTGATGATAGAATGCTGTACATCCTCCTTCTGCTCACCTAAGAAATGAGCAGAAACAGAGTTCAAAGTGTATGATCTCAACTTGTACTCTCTCTGGATAAATTGGAGGAGATCCAATTGCATCCGCCCATCGATGTTGACCACTTTATTCTCTCTTGTACCATACGCACGCGAGGAAAACACCGCATCTTTCGCTTCTTGCTTGATATTTTTCATCCTTCCGAAAAAGGGAAACTTGGGCAATCGAAGGGCCTTCGCCCTATCTAAAAGATAGGGAAGATCGAAATTGGCCGTGTTGTAGCCAATGATCACATCAGCGTCACATTTGACAACAAAATCCCTCCATGCCATGAGCATATCGGCTTCCTCTTCATACGAGAAGATTTCCGAGCCAATGATGGAAGCACAGCTTTTGACCGTGAATACATTTCTCACAAAGGGTCGCAGTTCTCCGTGCCTCAGCACAACATTTGCAATTTGAATCACCGGATCAGTCAGTGCTTCTGGAAATATACCTTTCCGTCCAGCACATTCAATGTCAAAAGACAAGATACGTAACGGAGCCATCTTCAACCACTCCCCCTCGGAAGGATGGGATATCAAGTCTCTATAATCAATGCTGCATTCAATTTGACATGTTGATAGTCTAAGGTTTTTATCGACCAATTTGTATTTATCCTTGGGGAGCGTCACCCACGACATACCGGTAACCTTGCAGTCGATCATGAGCCTAAGCAAGTAATTTATATTGTCGAAGGTGGGAGTCAGGCCGGCGGAGAAGAAATTCTCGAAGCGCACGTCGCCTCTCTCAAACGCGGTTCTAAGCTTGGAAATGTCCTTGGCGTTGTTAACCACCACCTTGAAAAAGGGCGTCTTGGTGTTGTTACTGAAGCCCCAGATCGACTCTTTCAAAGCAATACTGATATCACTGATACCATAAAACGCAGACTTTAAGTACGTCGTGAATTGGGACAAGTGCTGGGCCTCGGTGAAGCCCCTAGGCACTGGGAAGTAGAAGTAATGTAAGAAGCCTGTAACATTACAGAGGACGGAGTAGCCTTCACTAGTGACACCAAAGAAACGAGCATACGTCGAATCGCCACAGTTTGCTTCTTCTGCATCCAATTGTTGGAACGTGATATCGTTTTGTGTGAGGGTTTCTGGAAGCAGGGGCCGGTCCCACTTTTGCGATTCCTCATGTATGCCTTCCGCTCTTCTGCTCATCTTCAAGAGCTCCTGTTCAAATACCAGCGAATCCTCCGATACATTGGGCTTTACTTTCTTGAGTGCTTGCTGCTGAGAGGCTGTGAGTTGGGAAGCCAGAACTTGAGAAGAGGCTTCATGAAGCTCAGATCCGTTGGACGACTGCGAAAGTGATGTAAAATCCAGGGATGTTGGTGGGAGGCTATGGGCGCCAGCTTCTTCTCGACCTCTTTTTGTGGACTCCGACATGTGTGTAGAAATTAAATGTGGTGCCTAGGGTAGATGAGAAAACCACTTAAATTTGAGATATATGGTATTACGCGTAGCGGCACGTCAACGCATCACATCAGTCTCAGGATGCGCGGTGATGCTAATTCAGAGAAAGATTTTACAGAATTACACTTTGGCGGTGACTAAGAAATCGTTTAGTAAATATCAGGGGAAGTTCATGAACATAGTGAGCTTTTCCTCACAAAGTTTTTCAGGCTGCCACAATTCAGGTTGTCATAATTCAGGTTACAACATTTTCCAGTTCCAGTGACACGTCTATACGTTGAGGCCTGTATCTTGGGAGAAATAGAGGAGGTAATATACACTGATTCACAACAATATGAGAAATGAAGTGGACCTTTGAATATGTTACCTTTAAAGACGTCTTCTCACATCTTAGACGTGTGGTAATTGAATCTGTTTCCAATGTTGCAACTCTTGTATTAATCTCTCTCTCGCAATGATCCCCACATCTTTATTCGCTTCATAGGGAGTGGAGTGCATCAATTCAGTGATCCGCACAAGTTTGCTGGAACGGAATCGCAAGACTTCATAGATGGCCTCGATTTTTGAAGTGGTGGTGTTCTCAGGGGTGGGCGAAAACTTTTGATCAATATCAATTTGCCGGTCTAATTCTCTCTCATCAAAAACATTACCTGCAGCCTCGTTGAATAGATCGTCCATGACAAAGTCAGTCATGAGATCTGAGTTTTCGCTGCGGTCCAAGCTATGGGAATGCACACTGACTTTCGATACATCCTCTGCTTTGAGAGGCTCTTCGAATATGGAAGACATGTGGCTCTCCATACTGGAGCTGAATTTTTTGGGCCTCTCAGCCTTGGAAAGCTCCATTTTAGAACCGGATTTCAAACGCTCACAACACAACAAAAGCTCTTCGTGGTCCACTAGGCTCGTAGACACAATCATAAACATCTGGAAATCAAGTATAGCTTTTGTCTCATCATCAAGTCCATATCTCCGATGCTTGTACCATCTGTTCTCTTCCCGCAAAATTGCATTATAGAGTTCAATATCTGGTAAAATATTCCAGCAAGTGTAAATGCTAACCCACGACTTAAGCATTTGTGGCATATTGCTAGGAGAATCGTAACTCTTCACTAGTTGCGCCACTTCATCTCGGATTCGCTTTGACATGGCAATTTCACCCGATAATTTGATGCCCGGAGAAGCTCCAAATTCCGAGTACTCTAAATCCACAATATTCTTTAGCATTTCCAAAAGTTGAGTAGCCTTTCCATCTACATGTTCCATCAGAAATACTCTGAGTCGCTTCATTATATCCGGCCCAACGATATTGAGTATCATCTTGGAGACGTAGTTGGGTCCATTTGTGTTTGAGCTTGACTCTGAGGCATTGATACCCTCTATAATCTTGATGAGAATGAGAATCATGAGCTCGCTATTTGACTGCTTGACGCCAATCTGCGTGGAAATCCATTCCATCACTCCCAAAGAACAAGGAACGAGAAAGTTTTGGGAGAGGTAATCAATGCCGTTATTGAGGCTGTTTTCACTTAATGAGCCTACTACCCTCGACATAATAGCCTGTTTGAAAATGATGAAAATGAACTTGTATATCTGTTTCACGTTTACAGACTTGATGAGATCATCAGATAAACCGTCATTGTTCACATCGAATAAGGCGTTTGCCCAATTATTCGATAACGTCTCGAAATTGGAAACAATAGTGTTTTCTTCTTCACTAGCACTGTTAAAAGTAAACGCGAAAGTATCACACAGTCGATAGAAGAATTTATTTATGAAATCCACCGTGTAGGAGTTCTTAATGTTGATGTTACAGAAATCAATGTTGAAGAACTTGGAAATGCAAATGATGCTTGATAGGATTATGCCAAATGACGCATATGTCTCCAGGAAGTTTCCGTCGTCTTCATCAACATTAAATTGTTCCTTATCGATGTAAGCAACCAACTGGTCGAGAAGATACCAAGGACCCTTTGTATCGCTGAAAAAGAGGTAGTTGGCCACGGGCAAACAATTCAGAAGTGCCAACAGAATCCGACTGAGTTTTTCATCGTTTTTCTCTCTGATGAGCTGCTGTACAAGTTTGGCAATCAAAACAGTCAACTTCTTTTGCTGTATTTTCAGGTAGCAGAAGTTGGAGTGGGGAAGTTTTCGAAGAAACTCGATGAACTTACTTTCCCTCAAGGAAGTGAACTCTGTGTTCAAATTCATAAGCTTCGAGTTGAACTCAGAAGAAAGGTTCAGAACGCGGTCGAGTGTCTCAGTTTCTTGTTCAAAAGCATGAGAAGTGTAGCTTGATTTATCAATGGCAAAAGCATTGGTAAACTGGTCGTATGTGATAAGGTTCTTGTAAGCACAGCTTTTAAGAAACTCCCTTCTCAAGTCATACGGATTCCTTGCACCACCAACGGTCATTTTCAATAGACTTGGATGATCGTAATCAAGTACCACTTTGATGAATTTATCAGCCATTTCCGCCGAAAGAGTAGATGCTGCAATTTTGCGTAATTGAAGCGTTAGGCGACTCACAATGTAGTTTTTCCAGTTGAACTTTACATATGCTCTAACATCTGCAGCAAGAACAAAGATCATACCATCAAAAAAAGAACGAGTAATTTCTAGGATCACAGAGTCTTTTTCATTCATTCTGAGGCCAAAAAACGTGGTGAATCTCTGCAATAATTCAGTATCAAACCTCCACATCAGAAATTGGGTGTTGAGCCACATGACTTTTTTAAGGCGAGTGTAATTAGTGAACTTTTTCGAAATCAAACTATATGCCTGAGCTTTGGGTGCTTTCTGATGAGTAAGCAAATGAGCCGTGTTTTCTATTTCCGGAAAATGCTGGAATCGGTCACTTGATTCCATCACTGAATTGACTTTCCCCATGAAATAAGACGAGATTGCAGGGTCTTTCAAGCTATTTGAGGCATTTATAATTGCCATAAAAAGCTCTTTGAAGTAGTGAGTTGAATAATGAGATGAATCTACCTCAATGATTGCGCCCCACATGAACACGATTTGATACCAGAGGTTCTTCAACTCCACGGAAATGTCCGCTTGAGCTTTGGTCACTTGGGACGCGAGACTAAGCGTGTAGCTGGAAAGACTCTTGATAAAGTCTTCGGTCAAATCTGGTCGAAGTTCCACCACGTAACGTCCTTTGAGGCGTAAAACGTACTTTCTCTGATTGGCGTAACTCAATTTCTCTAGTAGTGAGAAGAATTTGGCCAATTTCATGCCAGAAGACGAGAAGTATTCTAAGGCATATTCCAACTGTAGCAGTTCTGCTCGTCTGGCTCGAGCCAAGGGAAGATTATGTAGAGACAGAAGATCTAATAGGTTTTCCAAGAGTTCATTATCGGAAATGGATTCACTATCACAAAGCTGAGCCAATAAAGAGGCGAAAAGCTTTCTGTCTGTGTTCTTGAGAACAGACTTTTTGACTAGCCTTTTTAATGAGAGATTAGGCTCCAAGGTCATGGCGCTGAGTTCCTAGGAAGTGAATATTGAGACAAGCATTGATCGCGATTTCATTATATAAAGGCCCCGCCCTCAGCGTACGCAGTCCGACTCCGACTCATAATATCAATGTATTAATAAACTCGAGTTACGGATTTTCGATTACAATATCGAGCCTTGCCATTCATGGGGTTTGAAACTAAAAATATTAAATACGGTGAAATGTGGACTATTTATGATGCATGTGTTGAAAATTAGCATGCGAGTATCATCTCGCATTAATAGTCCAGAGCCACCAATAGCGAGAATCATGCTTGAAGCAGCCAGTTCTGCTTAAGTCAACTATTAAAAAGTCGAGTTTGAGAGTCATGAAAAAAAAAAATTCAGAAATAACCATGTCTAGCTCAGCTTCGCATTCAACTGCCACTCGGGAATTCCAATATTCTTCAACTGTTCCTCAACAACCTTATCTGTGTTTGCATTCTTCGAAGCCTGTTGCCAAGCAGGAATACCGGCGCTAGGCTTTTCCTCCTGTTGCTCCTTCTTATCCTCTGCTTCCTTGTGAGCCATTTGCCAATCTGGGATACCACCAGTCTTGTAGCCGATTTCAGGCATGAACACTCCCTTGGATGCGATTTGCTCGAACTCTTTGGGTCCCAATTCACTCTTTTCTCCGGACTGCTCCGTCTTCTTTGCTTCTTCTGTGTTCATGGAGGAGGCAGCCTTTGCTTTAGAAGAATCGCCAGACTTTACCTTTTTAAGAATGTCAGATGCTGATGGAATCGACGAAACAGGTACCACTTTGCGGTCCAGCACACCATTCGATGTGGATCTAGCTTTGATCAAATTCTTCAACGATTGCAACTCCTCCGAAATATCAGAGAGCTCATCGTGCAAGTTTTCCTGGGTCAACTTCATGTTCTTCTGAATACTGTTCTGCAAGTTGTCTACCTCCAACTTCATCAAGCGCAAATCGTCGTCGAACTTGGTCTTGTCCTTGTTGTATTTCGATAAGAAGTCGTTGATATTATCAATCACAACGTCAATTTCCTTTAGCTTAGCCTCGTTTGCTTGCTTGATCTCTTTCTGCTCTAGGTCCATTTGCTCGAGGATTTTATCAACCTTAGCAAACTCCTCGTCAATCACCTTCTTGTCTTCATCAACACGTGTTTGTCCTGGAGGAATTATACTGGGCAATAAATACTTTGTCACCACTTGGTACAATCCATACGTGACCCCTGCCGTGGCAGTGGCCATGATGAAGTAGTCCTTCCACGTACGCTCTGGAACTGGTGGTGCCACATTGTAGTATTCCAATGGTGCCAAGTTTGGCTGGTTGCTTGTAGAGGTTGCGTCTTTATATGTAGTGGCAGTATTGGGGGTGGTTTGGCGGGATTCGCCAGCTCTTCTAACTGCCTCCTCAATCTCTTGTTCGTTTAAACCCTTCGACTGCAAGAACTCAATTTTCTTGCTCATGGGCGACGAATCCACATTTTTATCCTGGAGAAAGCTCACTGCGCTTTGTATGAGTTCCTCGTTCATTGGTAGCGTTTGTCTTTGGTTCTAGCTCACAGGTTGGTGAGTGGAGATATCGCACGCGCACCCACACATCTCTGGACCTCGGTAAATACCCCACTAGAGATACCCAGTTCCTTTATGATAAAATATTTTTCTACATGTCAGAAATATATTTTGAACTCTTTATATAGAATGCATTTGATATAAAGAGTTTGGAAAAATCTGAGCAAAACAGTAGATGTTGATAGTGCATGTCTGTATTTATGATTTGGGGTATAAATTACTATATTATGATAATTGATGATGTAACAATAATAGTGAGACAGGTAATAGTCTAATTAGCCATATGGCTGAGACACTTAAATAGAATAATTTATATGCTCTATCTATTTTCACACTATTTACACTATAGATGCTTCAAGAGCTCTTCATACAAGCACCAGCTGATGCCCGCACTGAGGCCCTTTCTGCCCAACCTTAACGACAATCCACTGAACAAATTTAAAAATCCTCCCGGCTCCAGTAAAAGCGTCTTTGTAGCAGCTAAAATAGAAATGGAACCGGCCAGTGTAGCCAACTGCAAACGAGTCTTTATGGCATCGAATGGTGCTGTCACTGTGGTGGAAACAGAGGCGGCACAGATGGCCGAAAGCGAATTGTTGATGCCGGATGTCACGGTCTCATCATAAAAGATGCCATTCAACATGGAGGGGAACACTTCATTTTTGAATCCTTCATAAAATAACACATAAATTCCGGCATATGGACAGTCTCGTGCTAGCGTGGCTACAGTGCCCTTGAAAAAATTCCGGTACGACCCAGGCTTTGTTGGGCTGCTGGCATAGATGCCCTCAAACCCTTCGTACATGGAGTTGTAGTTATACATGTTGGACTCGAACCGTGTTTTAATCACGGTAATTGGCATGGTTATCACTCCCACAATCGCCCTGACCATAAACCCAGTGGCCAAGTTTTCCGCATGTGAGAGCTTAGGCAAAAGACTCAATTTGCTGGACTTGTCTTTTTCGCTCCCCCTGGGCTTCAACGTCTCCAAGTACAGCCGGGTTTGGGAAAGGATGGTGAAGTATAATCCTGCCCCTACGGACGTTCTCAATGTGGACGGAATTACACCTCGCCATAAATCCTTGATATTAGCCAACTTGCGGAGCTCCTTCGCAATCGAAGTGCGATATCCCACAACCTCTTTCTTTTGCTGTTGCAACCGGGTCTTCAATAAGTCTAGGGGCTGTAGAGTAAAGGCGGAAAAAAGCCCTGCGGTTCCACCAGCTATTAGATGGGCGGTGGTGGACGGTTTTTTTATCTGCTTGTGCTTGGGCTGTTTTGTGGATAGACTTGCATTATTCATTTGATTGCTTGTTGAAAAGATTGGCTGTTCGCTTGTTGAGGAAAAGACAATATAGTTAGTATTATACTGCGCAATGTATGTCTCAGGTGTCGTCCTATGGAAAGAGCTCCAACCATGGTTACGTAAAGTTGCGTCGGTGCGTCTTCAGCCAATTCCTTGAATGCAGGACACAATTTTGCTTGAAATAATTACACGTTTGAGAGATTTGCTATACTTACTGTTTTCAGTAGAGCATGTCCTATACTTTTTTGATATGGTGGTAGAATTACTCACTTATATAAGTGGGGTTTCTCACACTGTCCAAGATGTGTCCCCTTACCTGACCTACATGAACTTCTACTTGTAAGCTATAAGGAAGGTTTAATACGGAGAAGGAATTAATCTCTCTACAAAGAAGCCTTAGTTATGATATTACAGTCACTGTCTTCACTGTGACTAGCTCTTCGCTGGAGAGTCGAGCTATCAAATCAAGGCACATAAGGGACGGATCCTCCATCAATATCTCATTTTCCGTATACAATTTTCTTATGACAACATTAATCTTTCCACATGTTATCTATGAGAGCCCTAGCAGATGCCGGAATCACTAACTCCGGGTCAATGGGCTGGAGCTCAGCCAAGCCTTCATACTCAAGGCCAGGATAATTATCCTTGATCAACGACAAACTCGCAAGGGCAAGAGATGTGTGGAATGGATCAGGAAATGCATCTTTTTCTTTCCCAAAGCCACCCATGATTTTATGCTGGGTACAGCTCAAAAGATACTGTACTGCCTTTTCACCATTTATCATCCCAACTGCATCTTCTCGCAAGAGCTTCAACAGAGCCACCACCCACCAAGAGTAGCAGGTATCGGCGAACTTATTATCACGTCCATTGAAGCCTCCAATATCATCCTCATTATAGTACTCGTAGTCTTCTTTATAAAGTGCTGATGGGTAATCCACTTGTCTATGGACTAACCAATTCACAGATTCATCAACCCACGAAGAAATCTTTTCTAAATCGTAGCTAATCAATTTGAGCGTTGCAATGCCGCAGAATGTGAGTCCAGAATGTGACTCTGTTTGGGAGTATGACGCAAGTCCGCCATTCCAATTCATTCTGTCTATAATAAACTTCTCCAATGCACATATATCAATGTCATAAATTCTTTCGTCCACCAGAAGCTTGTCGTAGCCCAACATTTTGCGGATTGACACTGCAATGTAACAGAGCCTTAAATCGGACTCGCCAATTAAATCTCCATTTGGACCTAACACCGACAGGAAAGACCCAGCATTTTTTCCGGAAGAAAATTGACATAGACTCACAAACTTCATGATTTTGTGGCGATCAAGTACCGCCGAGTAGTCCTCACCAAGGATGGCCAAGTTGGCCAATGCAAAGAATGTGGCGGAGAGATTGGGCAAATCATACTCATTTTTGCTCTCGTGAAGTGCAAACGTCTGACTGGGCCGGAAAGCCTGGATGCTGGTATCTTTGGTGGGGATCAAGTGGTCGTATATGTATTTTATGTGGTGAGGTGTCTGGTCCGTGAGCAGGAGCTTTCCGAGAAGTGAGAGCCCATTCAAGCAAAAGTATACAATAGAGAGCTTATTAGCATCTTCAGATTGCACTTGCGCTGGGAGAGAATTTAGACACAACTCCAAGTATTTAGCGTGTTTGGCGATAAGAATAGACATGGAGATGGAATGTAGCTAGGACGGTATTTCAGAGCCCGGGTGCGCCCCATGAGTGTGCAGTGCCTGCATAAAATCAGGCTTTTACGGGTCTTGGTCCACCATATGTTGTATAATTTTTGCCATATCCAAGTCATACACCTTTATTTTATTGACATTGGATTGTGCCACAAGAGAAACAAACACTGGCAGCTGTGGAATTTTGGCTAGGATTGCCGTGGAACACTTCACAGGTTCAGCACCAATGTTAGTTTTCCATTTATCAGTAAGACCCTCCAAATTGACACTAACCTTTTGCCACAAGACATGTCTCTGGGTCATGTAACTTTCGTCAGCTTTGAAGTGCAGACTTTTGGAGTTAGAAAAGTGCACACTATTGGGAGAGCAGATGTCAGTTTCTGAAAGCAGAGAGTCCCAAGAAAACCAAAAACGACTCAAATCAGTATTCAAGCCGCATCCAAGGAATTTCGTAAACGCCTCTTTGAGGGTCCAGAGCTGATTGAATAGTTGATACTTCTCGTGGCCCGCAGCTCCCTCCAATTGGCGTAATTCATTGTCACTGAAAATGGATGCAAATCGCGCCACATAATCCGAATTCAAAAAGGCCGCCTGATTCTCGTGCGAGAGATCTATACCTACAGGCGTTTTAGATCCAAACTGTAGAGCAATGCAAATCAAGTCATCGGAAGTGGATGAGTTAAACTGGATATTCAGATGCGCTAAGTTGGGTTTGCCATGCTCATTGAAAGAGAAAAGCGGGTGATTCATGGGCTCAAATTGGGAAACATCGGAGTTGAGAAACATACCATAGTTAAGAATGATTCTCTGGAAGAGGTGGATGATGAGAGTTTTGCTTCGCAGATGTTTTTTGTTGAGCACGCTGAGCTGCTCTTTTGGCGTGAGCTGACGCATGAGCATCTCAAAGATAGTGTCATCCTGCAAGAGCTCCTCTAGTCGGGCATCCTGTGTTGAGCATATGAATAGCATAAGGCGTGAGGGTACTACATTCGACCCAAATGCAGGGAGTTTCATTGGAGAGGGGGACACCAAAAATGAGAGCGTAATCCTGCTTTTTTGATTAGTGCATTTTCTTGTAGCCAAGACCTGCACTGATAGTGGACTGCGTACTGAATGATTGCGTACTTGAATGACTGCGTACTGAACCACTGGCGGCAGTTGACCGCATCGCATTTCCGTTTTGGGAGTCTTCCCCATCCACCTATAAAAGAGTGGGGGAATCTGTTGTTTCTCGCTGTGTCTCTTTCTTCTTACACAAATTCCTTATGTCGCTTCCTTTGCAAACGGAAATCACTTTGCCTAACGGCACAAAATTCACTCAGCCTACTGGATTATTCATAAACAATGAGTTTGTGAAGTCTAAAGCTGGAAACATCATCGAGTCCATCAACCCTTCCACTGGTGAGGTTAATGCCGCCGTGTACGCGGCTGAGGAAGAGGATGTGGACATTGCGGTGGCCGCCGCAAGAAAGGCCTTCAAGTCCTGGAAGAAAACCACCGGTGTTGAGAGAGGAGATCTCTTATTCAAGTTGGTGGAGATCATGAAAGAGGAATTGCAGCTCCTCACCGATATCGAGGCTTGGGACTCCGGTAAGCCCAGAGATACCAATGCATTGGGTGACATTGAAGAATGTATCAATGTATTCAAATACTACGCTGGCTGGGCTGACAAGATCCAAGGAAAGCTTATTTTCCAAGACCCCAAGAAATTGGCATACACCGTCCATGAGCCCTATGGAGTGTGTGCTCAAATTATCCCTTGGAATTACCCAATGCTTATGGCTGCTTGGAAGATTGCTCCTGCCTTGGCAGCCGGTAACGTCATTGTTCTTAAATCCTCTGAGGTGACGCCTTTGTCCATCTTGTACTTTGCCACTCTTTTCAAGAAGGCTGGTTTCCCTCCAGGTGTTGTGAACTTCCTTTCTGGTTACGGCACCACTGCTGGTAAAGAATTGGCCTCTCACGTGGGTGTCGATAAGATTGCTTTCACTGGATCTACTGCAACTGGTCGCTTGGTTCAAAAGATGGCTACTGCAAACTTGAAGGCTGTATCCTTGGAATGCGGTGGAAAGTCTCCGCTTTTGGTTAGAGCAGATGCTGAAATTGAGCAAGCTGTCAAGTGGGCTGCCATTGGAATCATGACCAATATGGGACAAATATGTACCTCCACTTCGAGAATCTACGTGCACGAGTCTATCTACGAGCAATTCTTGGACCAGTTTGTCAAGCACATCACCGAAGAATACAAGCAAGGTGACATGTTCACAGATGGTGTTGTTGTTGGTCCCCAAGTGTCCAAGCTGCACTACGACAAAATCATGGGCTATATTGACACTGGTAAGAAGGAGGGTGCACGGGTGATCTTGGGAGGTGAAGCAAACACCGAAGGCACCTTGGGCAAGGGCTACTTCATCAAGCCAACTGTTTTTGCTGATGTCAAGCCAAACTTTAGAATCGTCAAAGAGGAGATTTTTGGCCCAGTTGTCGCTGTTGGCAAATTTAGCACCGATAGCGAGGCCATCGAATACGCCAACGCCACTGAATACGGTTTGGGTGCTGCTATTTTCACCAAGGATATCACCGTTGCTCATAATATGGCTGCAGACATCGAGTCTGGTCAAATTTGGATCAACTCCTCCAATGACTCCGATGTTCACATTCCTTTTGGTGGTGTGAAGATGTCTGGTGTCGGTAGAGAGTTGGGTGAGTATGGTTTAGAGATGTACACGGAGGCCAAGGCCGTGCACGTCAACTTGGGTGTTCGCTTGTAAGCAGCTCGACCTATTTATGTTATTAGAGTATATGCATATCGCTTTGTACTGAGGCTCGGAATATCAGGTTGCATTCCATGCGTGGACGTGGGCGAGATTACCAGCCCTGCATACACCCGTGCACCACTACAACCCTCAATATCTTCATTTTAAGTTAGATTGTTCGCTTTCACAATCTTGTCGAGCGCCAGCATTTCACGGCATATTCAGATTACCGTTGCTCCCCTCTAATTTTCTTTCTTGGTCGGTGCAAAGCCTTATATTTCCGCATTTGGTCCTCCATATTCCAAACAGCTAGAAAAAGCTGAACCTACTGAAGACAAATGGAAAATTTCTTCCAGACGTCCCCGGAGATGTCTCTCAAAGACCTGTTCTTGCTTTGCCTTTACAACCATTTGAAGGAAAGTGGGTGTTCTGCCAGTGCACAAGCTCTTCTTCGAGAAGCAAATTTGTATGGGAAAGAATCGGGGCCCGTTGAGTCTTTATCAGATTGGTGGGACCTGTTCAGTTTGATGAGGAACTCCATACAGCTTGTTCATGACCAAACTTCCCATTCGATGAACAGATATGGTGTTACTAGTGGTAATGTTGGTGCTAACGATCAAGGTACTTTCAAAGTGCCTATAAATTACAGAGACCAGTACTCTACGCCAACAGAAGTTGCTCAAAACAATAGTTCGAAAGATGCGCACGCTCAGGTACCAAGGTGGAAGCCCGATAGGCAGACTCTGCCACTTTTGGTGCCTGGACATGCACCTTTGGTGGTTCCCAAAGACACTGTTTCGACGGATCGGCGCAAATCAGTGACCAATCCAGAGGTGAATGGAACTCAGAACCAACTCCGCAACAATGGTAAGGAATCTGTGTCTGGACAAGGATCGGCCCAGCCCCAACCGTTGCCTGTCGAAACACCACAAGAACTTAATGACAGACAAATGCAAGCACCAATGAACTTGGCTGGAGGTAATATTAATGAGTTCGCTCAACATCAGCAACAATTGCAGCAGCAAAAGTTCAATCAACAAAAGCATAACATACAAAGCCTTCAGCAGATGCAACATATGCAACAGAGACAACATCACTTTCAGCAGCAGCCTCGGTTGCGACAACAAGAGATGCAGCGAAACAACTTTGATGCTCAGCAGCAGCAGCAGCAACAACAACAACAACAACAACAACAACAACAACAACAACAACAACAACAACA